>WNWK01058500.1:0-10436 GCA_009830355.1 Cherax destructor | reverse complement strand
TCAATATGTGTATATACAGTGGACCTGCTATTCGAACACTCCAAATCTCACCCTCATTCCAGAATGCTGTTCAAGTGCTGTTACCAAACAAATTTATTCCCATAAGGAATGATGTAAATTAGATGAGTCCATTTCAGACACCCAAAAATACACTTATAAAAGCACTTAAAAAAATAAACTTACATAAAAGGGCGAGTTTTGGAGTGGTCGAATAGCGAGGGTCCACTGTATATGATTGAACAATAGTTATAAACATAATTGTACATTGTTGTAAATATGTTTTGTAAACAAACTAGTGATAACAAACTTTGTGGCATTATTTTATAAGAAATAGCGAGTGAATATTTGAAAAACAGCACTTATATTGGTCTCACAGTCCATAAAAGTTATTTGAAAAAAAAAAATTAAATTTCATAAGAAAATAACTTCAAAAAAAAAAAAAAAAAAACTATTACCGGCCAACCGGAAGTCGCCGATGTTGCTGTCACCGGATCATTTTGGGTAAACTTGAAGCCTCCATATCTCCGTAAGTATTGATCGCAAAAATTTTTTGTTTAGCTATTTAGATTCAGAAAAAAAAACTATCATTTCATAAGAAAAAATAATTTTTTTTTTCCGAATATTTTTCGACCTCAGGAACACTTTCCTCAGAAGGCCTGTTGACCCCCAAAGGGTTAAACGCCCAGATGGCGACATCCTCAACACACACCTATATACGTATGCCTGGCACGTGCGGTGGAGTTCCAGGTGCAGCGAGCATGGAGAATGTCACTTGTTTTAACATGGAATATCTGGGACATGGGGTAGAATGCCTGGGGCCAGTGTGGATTACCCTTGGCTATCTCCGTATATTCCTTTTTCTGGAAGAAACAAAACTGTAGTTAGATGACTTGGACAAAAACACAAAACGATTACCAAAACACCATTAAAAAAATTCATTCACGAAAAAAAATGTATTATCAAGAAACATTAAAAAACAAATAAATATGCAATATTATACACAAAACACTATCAAACCCATTAAAGCACAACCTGTATAATACACAAAAAACACCGTCAAACACAGTAATGTCAGCTCTTGTCTGGCAAGACAGCTGTTGGATGAATGATGGTGACTGTGTTTCCTTCTCTGGGTCACACTGCCTTGGAGGGAGAGAACCAGTGTACATGAGGAGAAATGGGTTAGAATCCTTCCCCTGTAAGCTGTGTGCATCGTAAGAGGTGACTAAAATGCCGGCAGCAAGGTGCTAGTAATCCCTTGTCCTGTATAAATTACTAAATGTAGTAGGAATGAGAAAAAATACACAGATATACAATGGAACCTTGATACTCAAAATTGATTCATTCCAGAAAGCTGTTCGAGTACAAACAAATTTTTCCCAGCCAATTTTCTTTTTGGTTGGCTGTTATCACTAATCTTCTTAGGCCCCATGGTGACTTATTTATACAATATAAAAAAACACCAAAAAATACGAAGAAACATGAAATAGTTTATGGCGAAGTTCCGGCAGGTCATGTTTGTTTGGTCGAGTGCCAAGCAAACGGTCGACCACCGAGTGATTTTTTTACCGAACAAAGCGTTCAAATAACAAATTGTTTGAGTAGGGAGCTGTTTGAGTACTGAGGTTCCACTGTACATCTCTCTGCACATATGCACAGAGATACAGCACCTGCACCTCTGTGTGTACACGAAGATTGATGGACCATGTACACGGAGATTGATGGACCATGTACACGGAGATTGATGGACCATGTAGACACAGATTGATGGACCATGTACACGCAGATTGATGGACCATGTACACGGAGATTGATGGACCATGTATACACAGAGTGATGGACCATGTACACACAGATTGATGGACCATGTACACACAGCTTGATGGACCATGTACACGCAGATTAATAGACTATGTACACGCAGATTGATGGACCATGTGCACTGACTCCAGGGACTGATTACCTCTGTACTGAACTGATGAAGCCGCTGGCTGATAAAACATTTCCACAATGAATATACCCCAGTAGAACCCCCATATCTGCGGCGTCATTATCCAGGGTTCACTGTAGCCCTGGATAATTTTGCTTAATAATGACCCCAAAAAACAACAGTAGTGATGGTGGCAGTTATTCAAAGTCTAACAGAACCTGTGAAGTACTTCCCGTCAGTGAAAAAGTGATAATTCTCCACTTATTGTGCGTAATTCATCAATTAAACTTTATCATAGGTTGATACAGTCTTGATGTATGCAAATAAAAAAAAGACGTATATATACAATAAGTCCTCGACTTACTGACACATTGGGGACCTCCAGAATTACGTATAACATTGACAGTACGGGAAGTCTTCAACGTATGAACACATTGGGGACCTGTATTGTGTATAATGATATTATACACGATACAAAAGACTCTCAACGTGTTTGTAAGTCAAGAACTCACTGTATTGCGAATGTCTAATTCATCGACCGGGAAGTCTTACCGCAGAATCGAACAAGTACCCCGAGATGACGGTGCCCAACACGTGGGCATGGACGCGATAAGCAAACAGGTATATGTCTGTGGGCTCCCCGGTCGTACCGATGACACAGTTCATATCCGCGTGAGTTTCTGAAAAGAGCGCAAAAAAAGTTCTTTTTAAATGCAGCCAGTTCTATAACAAAGTTCTATACACAGTCAACTCATTTATAAGACTCCTCTATATACAGTCACTTCTCTTAAGTAAACAAAACAAACACCTCATACAGCTGCACAAACGCAAACAGAACAAACGCCTCACTTTCGGTGTTTGGAGGGATGTCGGTGAAGCCGGATGCCAGAAGGTAGATACCAGCTTTGTACTTCTGTCTGGAAAACAAACAAATGCCAAGTCAGTGTCAGTCCCTCGTTTTATTTATGGCCGCTGTTAAGCAAAAATTTAGTAAAGTGTATCCTCGTTTTATGGACGAGGGCAACTTACGGGCGGTAATACATGGTAGTCCTTGATTAAATGAGCCTTGGTTTAATGGACCTTGATTTAACCCTTTCAGGGTCCAAGGCCATTTTTGGAAGGGGTGTGCCAGTGTCCAAGAATTTAAAAAAACAAATTCTTATTTTTTCTTATGAAATGGTAGAGAATCTTTTTCTGAAGGTAATAAAACAAAACGTACGAAATTTGATTGAAAATTGACGAAATTATGCTATCACGAATTTTGATGTGTCAGCGATATTTATGCATCGGCGATTTTGCCAACTTTGACTCCCATTTTAGGCCAATTACATTATTCCAGTCGACCAAATTCTTAGCTATTTTACTAGTATTACTTCTATTCTATTGATTGAGCACAAGAAATTGCCCATTCAACTGTTTCAACTACAAAATAAAATGGCTGGAAATTGGTAATTTAGCCAATTTAACTCAAAGTTCAAAATATTCCAATTTCAAAATAGGGTGCATAATAAACAAAGCAGGCATTCCTGGCACTAAACTAACATTTCCTCTGTTCATTAGTTACGTTTTCAGTCTTTACAAATGAATTCCATCTTGATTTTTTATTCACATAATGAATTTTTATTCAAACCAAAAAATGGAAGATTTACTGTTATGCAATATTGTAATAATTGTACAAATAATATCACCACATTTGTGAACGTATATTAGACCCACCAGCTGGCGCGTATTAGACGTGTGAGGTCATTTGTTTACTCTTGAACATAGGCAAAAATTTAACATTTCCGCTATTTTGAGCTCAGTTTCAAGCCATTTGCAGTACTAAAACCAATCGAAATCATCTCTGAATCTGTAATATATCTTCCATTCTATCAAATGAGACCAAGAAATCGCAAATACAACTATACAAAGTATACAAAAAAAAAAAAACACTGCAAAGTCGCTCTTTTAATTGAAAATTGCAGTTTCAGTTTTTTGCTCTCATTATGCACTGTGTGCTTCAGGATTTGTTTTATGTGGTGCACACTTACCACATAGATGTATTCTCTCATATCTAGGCCCAAATTTGCCGCTCAAAGCTTATCTGAGTGAGCTGAGCTCATGACGTAGAACTACAGTTTGGACCCTGAACTCAAAGCCGTAGAACTACGGCACGGACCCTGAAAGGGTTAATGGCCCTCAAATTAATGGCCCTGGATTTAATGGACCCTTGCGGGAGAGACCTGGTCACATCATAATGTCAAAGAGGAGCCAGGAGCTGTGAATTGACTCCTGCAACCACAAATAGGCAAGTACAAATATATTAGTACAAATACATAGGTCCTAGGTAGTAGGTTGGTAGACAGCAACCGCCCAGGGAGGTACTACCGTCCTGCCAAGTGAGTATAAAACGAAAGCCTGTAATTGTTTTACATGATAGTAGGATTGCTGGTGTCTTTTTTCTGTCTCATAAGCATGCAAGATTTCAGGTATATCTTCTTTCTTCTACTTACACTTAGGTCACACTACACATTCATGTACAAGCATATATATACACACACACCGATCTGGGTTTTCTTCTATTTTCTTACTAGTTCTTGTTCTTATTTCCTCTTATCTCCATGGGGAAGTGGAACAGAATTCTTCCTCCGTAAGCCATGCGTGTTGTAAGAGTTGACTAAAATGCCGGGAGCAAGGGGCTAGTAACCCTTTCTCCTGTATACATTACTAAAGTTAAAAAGAGAAACTTTTGTTTTTCTTTTTGGGCCACCCTGCTTCTGTAGGATATGGCCGATTTGTTGAAAGAAGAAATACATAGGTGAATACAAATAGGTGAGTACATATAGGTGAATACAAATAGGTGAGTACAAATAGGTGAGTACAAATAGTTGAGTACAAATAGGCCAGTACCAGTTCGAATTCGAATAATTTCCTCCACGAACAACAAACGAACAACATGGTGACATACTCTTGCTGCGTCATCTCCATGCGTACGCCCGAGTGGTCGTTGATGCCCTCTGGCAGGGGCTTAGAGTAGTGGATCTGGAGGGTGAGGTAACGGATACCCGTCTTGCCACCGATGCGGAAGCCCACGCCCTTCGGCAAGTTGGTTGCCGGCGCGTTCTTTGCCCAGGCGTACATTATGCGTCCCCCCATACACACTCCGTGGTGACCACAGTCCCTGCATGGACACGTATTCGTTAGTAGGTATGGATGGCCCTCAACTTACAGTGAGGTCACGTTCCAACAAAACCACCGTAAGTTGGAAATGTCGTAAGTCAAATATGAATGTATAATATATGATAAATAAATAAGTCAATAAATAACTACTGTAACTGAATAAGTCAATAAACAAATAATTACCATAAATACCAATACTGAAAAGTCAATAAATGAATACAAGTTTATCAATAAATGTACAGTACAAATTTTTTGATTAGTACAAGTTCAAACGGTGTGATTTTTGAGTACAGGAACTCATTTAACGACCTACGTGTCTAACGACCACTCAGACTTATGACTGGCTCTCTGATCAGTGTCTGTACTCTGATCAGTGTGCAAACAATATACAGTATACACTACTGTATAAACATTTAAAAATACAGCCTCTCCTCACTTAATGACGGAGTTCCGTTCCTCAGACCACATCGGTAAACAAATTCATGGCTAAGTGAGGAGCATACTATAATGGTAGTGGGTTTGTGTCAACCATCTTTGATATTGTTTTAATGTCACCTTTGCACCATTTATAATATTTCTGGTATATTTTTAAATGTTTATACAGTAGTGTACTGTATATTGTAGTAAAGAGAATAGAGAAAATCAGCTCTAACATACATTATTTAGGTATGAATACTGGTCAGAGAGCCCGTCGTAAGTCCAAGTCGTTGGTAAATGAGTACGTCGCTAAGTGAGGAGAGGCTGTATACTAAAAATGTTATAAATGGTGCAATGGTGACATTAAAACAATATCCAAAGATGGTTGACACAAACCCACTACCATTGCAGTATGCTGCAACATATGGGTAAGGGGCGGCTCCTCACTTAATCAACCAATTTGCTTAAGGACCTAGTCGTAGGAATGGAACTTGTTTGTTAAGTGACGAGTGCCGTAGTGAGAGTTCACACAGCATGAATTTCAATTTAGTACAAATTAATTCATGGTAGATTTACCCCTCTAGGCTCTTCAAATTGTGCACAAAAATTGAATATAATCTGAATATTGCAACCACTTCGTGGGATTCAAAATTGGCACTAATCGAGCCTCAGCTGTATTGTGGACCTCATACTCACCTAATTGTGTTTGCAAGGGTCAAGTCATAGCTCCTGACCCTGCACCTTCATTTTGTGTAAAAAGTGATTGAAAATGTTCATCAAAAATTTTGAGCCTAACTTGAAAGCCTTTCTGGCGCTATTTACATCCATAGACTTATTCAACTGCGGTTACAAGAGCACAATGTGGAACTTTACCAGGCCCCTGGCTGTAACTTAATCTTTATGAGTAGGCCTATATATTTATTAGTCTACAAGAAGCTTTTATATTAGCCTATAAGAGGCTTTTATATTTGCCTACAAGAGGTCTATATATTTATTAACCTACAAGAGGCCTATATATTAATTAACTTACAAGAGGCCTATATATTTATTAACCTATAAGAGGCCTATATATTTGCCTACAAGAGACCTATATATTTGTTAACCTACAAGAGGCTTATATATTTGCCTACAAGAGGCCTATATATTTGCCTACAAGAGGCCTATATATTTATTAACCTACAAGAGGCTTACGTATATATTTATTAGCCTACAAGAGGAAGCCTATGTACAGTGGACCCCTGAGTAACGAACACCCCGGAAATCATACAATTATGTAAGTATAATATTGTAAGTGCTTGTGGAAGTGTATTTTTGGGGGTCTGAAATAGACTAACCTACGTGACATTATTCCTTAAGGGAGTAAATTCGTTCGGTAATGGCACTTGAGCAGGCTTCTGGAATGAAGTTTTTACGTTACTCGGGGGTCCACTGTATTTAATGGCCTGGCCAAGGATGGCAATATACAGTAGAATGTCATTTAGCACGAGATTATGTTGCACGTTACGGGTATTGCACGATTTAAGATTTGCGACACATTATCATCTTACACGACGTAAAGATGATATTACACGGTTCGGCAGGAGGGGAAAAATTTTGAGCGCGCGGTAGCCCGCGGTGGGTTAAACCATTGAGTCAGTGGGGGTCCTACTAAGGGTGGCTATGAGCCACATCAAATGTTTAATGCTGACGAGACAAGTGTTTTCTGGAAGAAAATGCCAACACGAAACAGTCAGCAAGAGAAAAGTGCACCAGGCTTCAAGACAGCAAAGGATCGCTTCACCTTGCTCCTTTTCGGTAATGCATCAGGTGATTTCAAGTGTAAGCCCATGGTTATTTACTGCCTAAGAATCCTCATGCTTTGAGGAAAACGGAATTTGTTTTTCCTTCCTGCAAACTGTAAGTTTATTCAGATACACGGGGCCAGGAGCTGAGTATCGACCCCTGCAACCACAATTAGGTGAGTACAGTTACATACATTATCATACATAGCAGTATATGTGTAGAGAACCTAGGATAACCCAAAAAAAAGTCAGTCAATGTTAATACTAAGTCACTGACTTTTTTGGGTTATCTTAGGTTCTCTACACATATGCTGCTATGTATGATAATCTTCGTAACTGTATCTGTGTATACCTGAATAAACTTACTTACAGTTTGTGGGAAGGAAAAACAAATAACCATTATCACAAGCAGTCTTGTTGTTGTGGTTCAGCAGACACCACCCGCCTTCCCCAGCCACCCCGGACCTCACCATCCCAGCATTCGTACGTATTTCATATGCGTCAAGAAGTCCTGGCTACAAGCCAGCTGTGTTTGTGAAGAATAAGAGTGAATTGTGTTTTGATCTTGAATTAATGAAGAAAACAAAGATATTAGACAAGACATGGCCGTAATGAAGTGTTACTTTGTACACATAAAAAGATGTAAACATAAGTTTGTGTGACTGACTGACTGACTTGACTGACTGACTGAATGACTGACTGACTTAATGACTGACTTGACTGACTGAATGAGACTGACTGAATGACTGACTGACTTGACTGACTGAATGACTGACTGACTTGACTGACTGAATGACTGACTGACTTGATTGACTGAATGACTGACTGAATGACTGACTGACTTACTGAATGACTTGACTGACTTACTGAATGACTTGACTGACTTACTGAATGACTTGACTGACTTACTGAATGACTTGACTGACTTACTGAATGACTTGACTGACTTACTGAATGACTTGACTGACTTACTGAATGACTTGACTGACTTACTAAATGACTTGACTGACTTACTAAATGACTTGACTTACTGAATGACTTGACTGACTTACTGAATGACTTGACTGACTTACTGAATGACTTGACTGACTTACTGAATGACTTGACTGACTTACTGAATGACTTGACTGACTTACTAAATGACTTGACTGACTTACTAAATGACTTGACTGACTTACTAAATGACTTGACTACTTACTAATGACTTGACTGACTTACTAATGACTTGACTGACTTACTGAATGACTTGACTGACTTACTGAATGCTTGACTGACTTACTGAATGGCTTGACTGAGTTACTGAATGACTGACTGACTGACTTGATTGACTTAAAGTTAGACACTCAGTTCAACCATCGACTTCAGTTCAAGAAATTCTATTATCCACCTCAGCCCAGTAGGGCCACAGCATAACTCTCCACTCTCTTCACAATCATCCACAAACACCAGCACCCACTATTTAAGGTAAATACTATTATTTCTATTACATTTGTAGTCTTAAGCAGTAAAAACAACATAATACATCACGATAATGAACTATAATTACATATTCACTTTTATTTTTGTAAGATCTGTTGGTCTAAAAAAAACTTGTTTGGCTTTTTGGGGACTCCCAGGAACGTAACCCTATTTTTCCCATTAGTTCTTTTAATTATTTAACACGAAATTATCTAACACGACTTTTTCAGGAACGTAACTATCGTGCTAAATGACGTTCTACTGTATTCATTGGCCTGGCCAAGGATGCCAACATATTCATCGTCCTGGCTGAGGAGGCGAACATATTCACTATCCTGGCCGACAATGCCAACATATTTATCAGCCTGGCCAGTAAAGGATAAAATAAGCTGGCTTTACCAATATCCATTCTTCATCAAATTTTGGTCAACGTCGGAGCAGCCGAAGAACAGCATGTGGTGTGCCCGGTTGGCCGAGGCCAGCGGGTCAAACTTCACCACCCACTCCTCCACGTTCTCGTCCAGGCCGAAGGCCGTGCACAGGTAGGCATCGTTCTGAAACCATGGATCAGAAATTAATAATAATAATAATAATAATAATAATAATATTTTATTTGGACATGATACAAAGAATTACAATGGGTTATGAGATTACATGAGGTGTACATGCCAAAAGCCCCTAATATGCAGGGCATTTTGGGCAGACTTAAAATTAACTTAAAACTAAATGGTAAGAATTTTTGTAAATAGTTTACAATATGAGTATAGTTCAGTATTTAAGCTATGAAATTTGAACATAGTTTAGACATGACATTTTTGAGACATAGTTTTGTTCTTTTGTCTTCATTATGAAATTAATTTAAACAGATTAAACAAATTAAAGCAATAATTTGTGTTGCAATAACAAATTATATGGTCATTATTTGAGTCACAAGGAGCACAATGGTAAATAAGAATACATGAGGTATAAGTTTCAACATTTGTACTAGATTATATTTGATAAACTATTTTTCTTTGAGCAATTAAGTAAGGGGTTTTGAGGCTAAATGGTAAGAATTACCATAATTTGAACATGACATTTATGAAACATAATAGTTTTATAATTTTGGATAATTTACAGTTTTATATGTCTACATAAAAGAATTATTAAATCATATTAAACAAATTAAACCAATAATTTGTTTTGTAATAACAGTTTATATGGTCATTAGATGAGTTACAAGGAGCACAAGGGTACATGAGGATGGATTTCTTTATATTAGGTGGTTTATACATTATGAGGAATGAGTTTCAACATTTGTACTAGATTATGTTTGATAAATTATTTTTCTTTGAGCAATTTTGTAGGGGGTTTTGAGGCTAGGGGAGTAACACAGTGAATAAATGTTATTTTGAGGCAGTGTAAGGTTATTTAATAACTTTGTAGGTAATGTAAAGTACAGTGGTCCCCTGCCTAACGAGCACCCTGGAAATCGTACAATTATGTAAGTGTTGGAGTTAATATATACAGCACTTGAGAAAAAAGAAGTCCCACTGGGAATCTTCATTGATCTCCATAAGCTTTTGATACAGTCGACCATGATTTACTGCTCACAAAATTAGCACACTATGGTATAAGGGGCACCCACTCAACTACCTAAAATCATACCTCACCAACAGAAGCCAATACGTGTACACAAATGGAGCGAACTC
>WNWK01058499.1:0-10436 GCA_009830355.1 Cherax destructor | reverse complement strand
ATGTGACAAAGGAGCTCCTGCCCATGCCGCTCCTAGAGGACAAAGGATGTGACCGGCCAGTCGGTGGGTACACCGGAACCTGTCGTAATCCACCTTGCAAACCTTCCAGCCAGCAAGCGTCTCTGTCCACAGTGCGTGCTGCAGCGGTGGGCAGCTGCAAGTATCGCTGCTGCGGAGCATCCTGGGTGTGCAGTGTACTAAACTGATGGATCAAGAGACCCGGAGGCCGGCCCCACGGGTTCCGGGATACATCACTCCTCCCTAACGGCCGGCTGGCGCCTCCCAGACCACTGCAGCATCCTCCAGGCAGAACTCCACCCCATCCAGAGGGCCCTACAACATGCGCTCCTGGAACACCGCCAACCTCCAGTCATCCACATCGACTCCAGGGCGACGATACAGGCCATCATGCATAGGGAGCTCAGGGATAACATCCGGCTCCTCACCGCCATCAGGAGAGACCTACACTCACTTGACGAGCAGGGCCGGCAAGCAACAATCAACTGGATACCAAGCCACATCGACCTTGCTGGGAATGATGGGGCGGATAAGTCTGCTACACTTGCGGCCCAACCTGCAACTACACTTCCCATTAGCCGCAGGCAGGTGCATCTGCTACCGGCACCAGGAGCGTCTCAGAGCCGGAACTGGTATGACAAAGCGACACATAGGGAGCCCCCACCAAACATGAGGAAACTGAACAGGGAGCTGCTAGTAAGTGTACACCGCCTGCACCTCGGCTACCCTACTGCAAAGCGCCTCATCGAACGCGAGAGGGAGGAGCTTTGCCGCCACTGCGACCGGATGGTCCCAAAGCCTCTAGTTCACTACATGCGACGACGTCCATCCGCCGCAGGCACTTCCCGATGGCACCGGGGGGATCTGACCCGCGAGGACAAGGCAGCCCGGCTGGTTTACCTGGCCACCCGCGACTTGGAGACTTTGCTCCCTTCCTATCCGCACACCCGCCCCCTCGATGATGATGATGACGGAGACCCCTTCGATGTCGATGACGATGCCAGGAGTACCCCGACGATGACCAAGATTGCTCACTACAGCTATACTTTCACTTCCTACTTTATTATTCCTTCTTCATCTTAAGAGGATGGTACGTATATTAAGTGTGTCGAAAGTTTTCCAAGGAGAAAGTTTAGTCTTCTAACCCCACTAAACTTTGCCCCGGGCCCCCAACATCTAAATCCGGCACTGCGTAAGATGGTGAAGCTACCTTCTAGTAGCTTTGAGAATAGGTTAGACAAATATGTGAGTGGGGAAAAGATTGATTCGGAATAATTCCCATAGCAATCTGGTCATAACAGAAAAATTATATAATTGTGGGACAAGAAAAAAAAAGGAATTTACACTCATCATTTTATTAAACATCTAATAAAAATTATGCAACAACCTCAGCCAAAACTTTTCTCCTTTCCGTAGGAGATGTAGAGAACAAGATCATCGCTTCGATAGGTGAAGTAGAGGGCCTCCATGACATCGTTGGGTGAAGGTATGTGGCGGTTGTCAATCATCAGCAACAGGCTCTCCCGAGACTGCAGTGGAATCCTCCTGCCCATGAGGTAACGGAATTGGCTGAATGTTATGTCCCCAGGCACACAGAATTTGGTTGGGTATATTTCCTCCACATCAGCTTTGGGCATCTTGCCCATAATTACAAGAACGCGTGTGGAATACTTTTCCCTCAATGTGATGGATGTGGCCAGCCTCTCCTCCAGAGGAATTTCCTCTCTGCTGGGCCAACACGTTCTCGACTTGCTGGACTTGCTCTTCATGTTTTGAGGTGAAAATTGAGCTGAAGTGTAAAATACAGTGAAGGAACCATATCACTGAGCCTCGCATGCTATGTGTAACTAATTCTTAATGGACATGAATAAGGATTAAACCATGGAAACAAATGGTATAAAATACCGACACAATGGTAAAAGACACATAAACATTATACTACTTACATGTTTTTTTTTCAAAGGTTTAAACCAATTGAAAGTATTCAATAAATAGAGCTCTAAATACCAGAAGCAGGATACAATATCAGGCGAAGCGTGTTAGAACAATTGTGTTAGCTTACCATTTTGGACGACTATATATACTAGCGAAGGTCAGGTGAACATAATGGAGGAATAGTGTAGCAGGGCTACCACTCCATGAAAATAAATGGTATAAAATACCGACACAATGGAAAAGTAAACACATAAGCAGTAAATGATCCTTATTGATCACTTTGACAACATTTTCGCCAGTGGGCTTTATCGAGACAACAGATTTGTTTGATTCCAAAATAAAGACCACTAGCAGTTGGCCTAGACAAACGCAGTTTGAAAAAAATAAAGGTCTCACATTATAAAGAACATAAAAAGGAGGAACACTGCAGCAGGCCTGTTAGCCCATACTAGACAGGTCATTCGCAATCCATCCCACTAACAGGATATTTGCCCAACCCAATTTACAGTGCTACCCAAGCAATAAACTTAAAATTCAATTTACCCACTAACTGAATATTTGCTCAACCCAATTTTCTACATACCAGAAGCAGGATACAATATCAGGCGAAGCGTGTTAGAACAATTGTGTTAGCTTACGACTATATATACTAGCGAAGGTCAGGTGAACATAATGGAGGAATAGTGTAGCAGGGCTACCACTCCATGACTAATGGGGATTAGTCACTAGTGGCGTTCCACAAGGATCAGTTTTGGGCCCATTGTTGTTCATAATTTACATAAATGACCTTGATGAAGGAATTGCAAGTGACATGAGTAAATTTGCTGATGATACAAAAATAGGCCGTATAATTCATTCTGAGGAGGATACCAATGAACTCCAGGAGGAGTTGGATAAATTAATGTCTTGGTCTGAAAAGTGGCAGATGAAGTTCAATGTGGACAAGTGTAAGGTGCTAGTCGTTGGTAATGAAAATATCCCTCGAATTTATAAACTAGGTGAAGTTGAGCTTGATCATACAGAATGTGAAAAGACTTGGGAGTCATGGTAAGCAGAAATCTAAAGCCAAGACAACAGTGCCTAAGTGTGCGCAATAAGGCTAATAGATTACTAGGATTTATTTCAAGAAGTATAAGCAACAGAAGTCCAAAAGTTATTTTACAACTCTATACATCACTAGTGAGACCTCATTTGGATTATGCAGCTCAGTTTTGGTCTCCTTACTACAGGATGGATATAGATTCGTTGGAGAACATACAAAGAAGAATGACTAAAATGATTTACAGTATAAGAAATCTCCCGTATGAAGATAGACTTAGAGCATTGAATCTCCACTCTCTGGAGAGACGTAGAATGAGGAGATATCATCGAGGTGTACAAGTGGATGATGGGCATAAACAAAGGAGATATTAATAAAATACTGAGGATATCGAACCAAGTAAGAACCAGAAATAACGGATTTAAATTGGATAAATTTAGATTTAGAAAGGACATAGGCAAGTACTGGTTTTCGAACAGAGTTGTAGATGCGTGGAACAATCTTCCGAGTAGGGTGATAGAGGCTAGGACCTTGGGTGGCTTTAAAAAGAGTTTGGACAAATATATGAGTGGGAGGGGCTGGGTTTGATTAGTGTCGTGAGTACAGGAGTAAATTCTTAGGTAGTGGTGGTTTTGATAAGGACCTGCCTTGTATGGGCCAGTAGGCCTTCTGCAGTGTTCCTCCATTCTTATGTTCTTATGTATTGGTTTGGAAATAGGGTAGTTGATGAGTGGAACAGTCTGCCTAGTAGGGTTATTGAAGCTAGGACCTTGGGTAGTTTCAAATTTAGGTTGGATAAATTCATGAGTGAGAGGGGTTGGATTTGAGTGGGACTCGCGCATGAGTGGGTAGAATTGTCAAAGCTTATTTCTTGGGTAGCATTGAAAATTGGGTTGAGCAAACATTCTGTAAGTGGGACGGATTGTGAAGGACCTGCCTGGTGTGGGCCAGCGGGCCTGCTGCAGTGTTCCTCCTTTCTTATGTTCTTATGTAATCTATTTGCTTTATTTCTTACGCTTAGGCATTGCTGACTTGGTTTGAAGTTGCTGCTTACCATAACCCCAGATCCTTTTCGCATTCTGTACGGCTGAGTTCAACATTATTAAGCTGGTAGGTGCTAGGGTTATAAACATTCCCGAGCTTTAGAACTTTGCATTTATCTACATTGAACTGCATCTGCCATTTTTCTGACCAGGAATTGAGTTTGTCTAAATCCTCCTGAAGTTCCGTGACATCTACGTCTGAATCGATTATCCTACCTATCTTTGTGTCATCAGCGAATTTGCTCATATCACTAGTAATTCCCTTGTCAAGGTCATTTATATATATTATAAACAACAACGGGCCCAAAACCGATCCAAAATGGAACTCTGTGAACCAATATCTAACATTTTTAATTTATCTCTTCAAACAGGTGTAGTGTCTGATATGTGGAAGATGGCTAATGTAATTCCTATTTTTAAAGCAGGGGACAAGTCACTACCGTCAAACTACCGCCCAATAAGCCTGACCTCAATTGTAGGCAAATTACTAGAGTCAATTATAGCTGATATTATTAGAAGCCATCTAGATAACCATAATTTGATTAATGATACCCAGCATGGATTCACGAGGGGCCGTTCCTGCCTATCTAATTTATTAACCTTCTTCAGTAAAGCTTTTGAGGCTGTTGATCACGATAAAGAATTCGATATTGTTTATTTAGACTTTAGTAAGGCTTTGATAGAGTACCGCACCAGAGACTGTTAAAGAAAGTGGCAGCTCATGGCATTGGGGGAAAAGTGCTGTCATGGATCGAGTCATGGCTCACCAATAGGAAGCAGAGAGTGTGCATAAATGGGGTTAAATCCGAATGGGGACTTGTAACAAGTGGTGTTCCACAGGGATCAGTCTTAGGCCCATTGTTATTTATAATATATATCAATGACCTTGATGAGGGAATTACTAGTGATATGAGCAAATTCGCCGACGACACGAAGATAGGTAGGATAATTGATTCAAACATAGATGTCATAGAACTTCAGGAAGATTTAGACAAACTTAATTCGTGGTCAGAAAAGTGGCAGATGCAGTTCAATGTAGATAAATGCAAGGTTCTGAAGCTCGGGAGTGTCCATAACCCAAGCACTTATAAGTTAAATAACGTAGAACTTAGCCATACAGATTGCGAAGGACTTGGGGGTGATGGTAAGAAGCAACCTTAAACCAAGACAGCAATGCCTAAGCGTACGTAATAAGGCAAATAGATTACTGGGATTTATATCAAGAAGTGTTAGCAACAGAAGTCCAGAGGTTATATTACAGCTTTTACATCATTAGTAAGGCCTCACCTAGATTACGCAGCTCAGTTCTGGTCTCCATATTACAGAATGGACATAAATTCGTTAGAAAACATTCAGCGTAGAATGACTAAATTAATACATAGCATTAGAAATCTTCCTTACGAAGAAAGATTGAAGACCCTAAAATTACATTCACTTGTAAGACGTAGAATGAGGGGAGACATGATCGAGGTATACAAGTGGAAAATGGGTATTAACAAAGGGGATATAAATAAGGTCTTGAGGATATCTCTCCAAGAGAGATCCCGCAATAATGGATTCAAGTTAGATAAGTTTAGATTTAGAAAGGATATAGGAAAGTATTGGTTTGGAAATAGGGTAGTTGATGAGTGGAACAGTCTGCCTAGTAGGGTTATTGAAGCTAGGACCTTGGGTAGTTTCAAATTTAGGTTGGATAAATTCATGAGTGAGAGGGGTTGGATTTGAGTGGGACTCGCGCATGAGTGGGTAGAATTGTCAAAGCTTATTTCTTGGGTAGCAAATATTCTGTTAGTGGGATGGATTGTGAAGGACCTGCTAGTATGGGCCAACAGGCCTGCTGCAGTGTTCCTCCTTTCTTATGTTCTTATCCCCACTCAGATTTAACCCCATTAATGCACACCCTCTGCTTCCTATTGGTGAGCCATGACTCGATCCATGAAAACACTTTTCCTCCAATGCCGTGAGCAGCCACTTTCTTTAACAGTCTCTGATGTGGTACTCTATCAAAAGCCTTACTAAAATCCAAATAAACAATATCGAATTCTTTATCATGATCAACTGCCTCAAAAGCCTTACTGAAAAAAGTTAATAAATTAGTTAGGCAGGAACGGCCCCTGGTGAATCCATGTTGAGTATCATTAATCAAATTATGCCTATCGAGATGGCTTCTTATGTTATCAGCTATAATCGACTCTAATAATTTGCCTTCAATTGAAGTTAGACTTATTGGGCGGTAATTTGATAGTAACGACTTGTCCCCTGCTTTAAAAATAGGAATTACATTAGCCATCTTCCACGTATCAGGCACTACACCTGTTTGAAGAGATAGGTTAAAAATGTTAGTTAAGGGTTCACAGAGTTCAATTTTGCATTCCTTAAGAACCCTTGAAAAAAGCTCATCAGGGCCTGGCGATTTATTTTGCTTCAAACGGTCTAGTTGTTTCCTAACCATTTCGCTAGTGACTGTGATATTACATAATTTATCTTCTGGGCCTCTGTAAAAAATAATTACTGGGATATTATCAGGCCCACTAAAATACCCAATTCTTGGGATATTATTAGTTTCTTCCTGAGTGAAAACCGAGAGAAAATAATTATTAAAAATAGAGCACATTTCATTCTCTTTGTCAGTAAGATACCCATAATTATTTTTAAGGGGACCTATCTTATCTCTAACTTTTGTTCTATACACCTGGAAAAAACTTTTTGGGTTAGTTTTCGAATCCCTAGCAACTTTAATTTCGTAGTCCCGCTTAGCTTTTCTTATCCCCTTTTTAACGTCCCTCTTAATGTCAATATACTGATTCGTAAGATGACCCTCACCTCTTTTGATACGCCTATAAATTCCTTTCTTCTGCCCTAAAAGATATTTGAGCCTATTAAGCGTAAGAAATAAAGCAAAGAGATTACTGGGATTTATATCAAGAAGTGTAAGAAACAGAAGTCCAGCGGTTATATTACAGCTTTATACATCATTAGTAAGGCCTCACTTAGATTATGCAGCTCAGTTCTGGTCTCCATTTTACAGAATGGATATAAATTCGTTAGAAAACATTCAGCGACGAATGACAAAGTTAATTCATAGCATTAGAAATCTTCCGTATGAAGAAAGATTGAAGACCCTTAAATTACATTCACTTGTAAGACGAAGAATGAGGGAGACATGATCGAGGTATATATGTGGAAGATAGGTATTAATAAGGGGGATATAAATAAGGTCTTGACGATATCTCTCGATATAGGAAAATATTGGTTTGGAAATAGGGTAGTTGATGAGTGGAACAGTCTGCCTAGTAGGATCATTGAAGCTAGGACCTTAGGTAGTTTCAAATTTAGGTTGGATAAATACATGAGTGAGAGGGGCTGGATTTGAGTGGGACTCGCGCTTGAGTTAATAGAATCTTCAAAGCTTATTTCTTGGGTAGAATTGAAAATTAGGTTGGCTAATTATTCTGTTAGTGGGATGGATTGTGAAGGACGTGCCTAGTATGGGCCAACAGGCCTGCTGCAGTGTTCCTCCTTTCTTATGTTCTTAAAAGGATTTGGGGGTAATGGTAAGCAGCAACCTCAAACCAAGTCAGCAATGCCTAAGCGTAAGAAATAAAGCAAATAGATTGGAAAAATAAACACATAAGCAGTATAATGTGATCCTTTATTGACAACGCAAATAGATTACTGGAATTTATATCAAGAAGTGTAAGCAACAGAAGTCCAGCGGTTATATTACAGCTTTATACATGGAAAAATAAACACATAAGCAGTATAATGTGATCCTTTATTGACAACGTTTCGCCCACGCAGTGGGCTTTATCGAGTCACAGACAGATCTACCTGGAAAATGAGCAACATAGAGATATATATAGGGTACAGTCAGGTGGAGAATGCTGGGTCAGATGGAGAAAGCTGCATGTGAGTCTTAAAAGTAGTGTGAAAACATAGTGTGACTTAAAGGACCTGCAGTGTACCATTCTTGAGTTCTAGGTGGGATAGCGTTGAAGAAGTTTCTTGGCAATAGGTTCAGCTATGTTGTAGAAGCCGTTGTTCTGGTTAAAGTTGTTGGACATACAGATGAGTGATGATTCTAGGATTCTTCGGTATTGCGTGTTGTCTTCTCTGGCGATGAGTCTTGCGTTTCTGTAGTTGATTAAATGGTTGTGTAAATTTCGGTGTTGAACACAGGCATTTCTTGAGTCGTCAGATCTGCCTGCGTACTGGTGTTCTGAAATGCGTGTTTGTAGGTCTCTGGATGTTTCGCCAACGTATAATTTGCTGCAGCCATTACAAGGGATTGTGTATACCCCTGCCGTGGATTGAAGCTTTTCCTGTCTGTTACTGGTAATGTCCTTAATGGTGGTGGATGTGGAGGTGGATACTCGGAATGAGGTCTTAGAAAAAATGTTGAAACTTGTTTGGAAATGGAGTTGGTGGGAAGGACTATGTATCTCTTCTCAGCAGTGTCTTCTCTGGGTGTGTTGAAGATGTTTAATGCCCGTCGTCTGCAGTCTCTAATGAAGTGACGAGGATAGTGAAGTTTGGAAAAACTTGTTCAATGAGGGAGCATTCTTCTTCAAGGAACTCACTGCTGCAGATTCTGAGTGCGCGCAGGAAAAAGCCTTAATTACACCACGTTTAATTTTGGTGTCGTGGTGAGAGTAGAAGTGGAGAAGATCGTGTTGATTGGTAGGTTTTCGATAGACTTTAAAACGAAGTTCATGGTCAGCTTTGCAGAGAAGAACATCAAGGAAAGGAAGAGTGTTGTCGACTTCTTCTTCTAGTGTAAACTGGATTGATGGCTCAACCTGGTTGAGTTCGTGTTGGAGAGCTTGAACGTTGAAGCGTCTGGGAGTTATGATGAGAATGTCGTCAACTAACGGGCGGCTGGCGCCTCCCAGACCACGCAGCATCCTCAGGCAGAACCTCACTCCATCAAAAGGCCACAACATGCGCTCCTGGAACACCAACCTCCAGTCATCCAGTCGACTCCAGGGCGACGATACAGGCCATCATGCATAGAGCCCAGGATAACATCCGGTCCTCACCGCCATCAGCAGAAGAAGCTACACTCCCCTTGACGAGCAGGGCCGCTGCAACAATCTGCTGGATCACCAAGCCATCGACCTAACTGGGACAGAGCGACAGATGGGCGGATAAGTCTGCTCACTTGCGGCCCAACCTGCACTACCTTCCATAGGCAGACTAATACATACGAGGATATCGAACCATAAGAACCAGAAACAACGGATTTAAATGGATAAATTTAGATTTAAGAACATAAGAACATAAGAAAGCAGGAACACTCAGCAGCCTTTGGCCATCAGGCAGGTCCTTTACAATCCGTCACTAACAGAATATTTGCTCAACACAATTTTAATGTACCCAAGAAATAGCTTTGAATTACTGCACTCATGCGCGGAAGTCCTACACTTCAGCCCAACCCTCACATGAATCTATCCCAACCGCAGAATAGAAATACGGAAAAACTCAAAGGTCCCTAGCTTTGCCAATAATAACCCTATTGCTACGCCAGACTGCACTTTCCACTCCATCCAGACTACCCTATTTCCAAACCAATACTTTCCCTATTATATCCTTTCTAAATCTAAACTTATCTAACTTGAATCCATTATTGCGGGTTCTCTCTTGGAGAGATATCCTCAAGACCTTATTTATATCCCCTTTGTTAATACCCATTTTCCACTTGTATACCTCGATCATGTCTCCCCTCATTCTACGTCTTACAAGTGAATGTAATTTTAGGGTCTTCAATCTTTCTTCGTAAGGAAGATTTCTAATGCTATGTATTAATTTAGTCATTCTACGCTGAATGTTTTCTAACGAATTTATGTCCATTCTGTAATATGGAGACCAGAACTGAGCTGCGTAATCTAGGTGAGGCCTTACTAATGATGTATAAAGCTGTAATATAACCTCTGGACTTCTGTTGCTAACACTTCTTGATATAAATCCCAGTAATCTATTTGCCTTATTACGTACGCTTAGGCATTGCTGTCTTGGTTTAAGGTTGCTGCTTACCATCACCCCCAAGTCCTTCTCGCAATCTGTATGGCTAAGTTCTACGTTATTTAACTTATAAGTGCTTGGGTTATGGACACTCCCGAGCTTCAGAACCTTGCATTTATCTACATTGAACTGCATCTGCCACTTTTCTGACCACGAATTAAGTTTGTCTAAATCTTCCTGAAGTTCTATGACATCTATGTTTGAATCAATTATCCTACCTATCTTCGTGTCGTCGGCGAATTTGCTCATATCACTAGTAATTCCCTCATCAAGGTCATTGATATATATTATAAATAACAATGGGCCTGTGGAACACCACTTGTTACAAGTCCCCATTCGGATTTAACCCCATTTATGCACACTCTCTGCTTCCTATTGGT
>WNWK01058498.1:0-10437 GCA_009830355.1 Cherax destructor | reverse complement strand
TACCTTATTCCTTTTAATTATAGTATAATAACTAGTATCTACAACAGTGTATAATATTAAGGTATTAAATGGACCCCAATGGAAATAAGTCACTGTCTGACTTTTTGGGTTATCCTAGGTTTTCTACACATATGCTGCTATGTATATGATCTATGTAACTATTTGTGTATACCTGAAAACTTACTTACTTACAGTTTCATATAGAGGTGTTCCATTCACGTACTATTTTGCGGTCATTGCTACCCACCTTCGCACCGTTGGCAACAACGCTGGTCTGACCTGCTAAATAACAAACTTCATTCTATTAAACCGAGTATGGGTTTTTTGGCCTTCTTCTTGTCACCAATGTCGAGGTTGGGAGACTACACTCTCCCGTCTTCGCATCGGCCACACTCGTCTTACTCACGGGTATCTCATGGAGAGGCTCCCTGTCCCTCTCTGTGAGCATTGTCAAGTTCCAGTGTCTGTTCGCCATATTCTGTTGGACTGTCCCCTATCAACGAGCAAGTAGAATTTACCTCCAATGGCGTCTTCGTTCTGCGGCCCTTTCTTTACCTTCCCTTCTTGCTGATGGACCCTCCTTTAATCCTGACTCTCTCATTGACTTTTTGACAGCAACTGACTTACTACACAAACTCTGAAGATTATGCCACTAGCACTCCCCTCAGTCCCTGCAGCGTTGTATGACCCCTATGGTTTAGCGCTTCTTTTGATTATAATAATAATACACATCCAACAGGACATAGATGCAATAAATGTAAGGTTTGATAAACTAAAGAGGAGACAACTATAAGAGATGCAAGAACTCTATATACCAGACAGAGAAAACCTTCCCCAACCAGCAAATACCACCGACTACATCATCAACACTGTGAAGGTTGTCGCCAATCTTTTTAGGAAAAGTATAATAGAAAAAGACAATAATAACAAGAAAAAATAAACACTATTTTAATAGAATGAAATTTAAATAATAAATAAGTAAATATGATTATAATAATCCTATCTTAAGAAAAATGAAAACAAAAAATATATATATCTGATCCAAAGCTACCTATATACACGTGTTCTTGTTAATACAGAAGCAATGAATCCATGTTAGACTCCGTGGTGTTGTTGTTGTTGTTGCCTCAATGTTTTTCCACAAATCCATCAGTTTCCAACATCCACAATGTCACAAATGATGTCAGGGACTCAGGTGAAAGTTGTCCCCTGGTAAAGTACAGTTGCCTGAGGTTTCTAGTGTGAACTTAGTAACTACTGGTGTAGTGAAGAATTGGTGGTAACGACTCTGTTTCTCAATTGGTGAGTTCACCGGCCCCTACTCAGCCTTGAATCCGATGATCCGTGCGGAAACAGAGGACTGTGAAAGAAACCACAATAATTACTCACCACTCTAGCATTAATTTACATAGTAGGCATAAGGCCTTTAAAAGAAATGGCGAAACTGTAATAAATAACTTTACCAAAAACCAAGGCAGAACAAAGCAAAAGTTAATGTTGCTAAACATGAGTGAAGCTCCAAAAAAATTAAAGAGTGAAGCTCTTAAACATAAAATAATGAAGATACGAGCAGCCGTGAAGTACTTACAGTGAGGTCGGGCGTGGTTAGTCGAGTGATTTCAACTTTGTGGCCGGAGCCCAGCATTACACCTCTCACCGGGTGGAAAAGGAAGGGGGGGAATAGCAGAAGCTAGACACTCACCCCACCTCAACAGGCAAACTACCATTCAACCATCACTCTACATACCTTCACACTTTCATCACTCCTATCTATGGACTTTTCCCTCACAAACACACCTCCCCACACCACAGAACCCAAAGAATGACCCTCCAACAGAGAGTGCGACGATTCATCCACAAGGATAATTTCCAGAGACCAATGATCCTGAGCGACCTCCCAGAAGATATAGATGAATGGGTAACACCGGAACCCTTTTATGTCCAATAAGGATAAAACCTCCTTATTGGACATAATATCGTTCTCATGCTTCAGCTTCATATCGTTCTACATCATGGAGCTGAACTCTTCTCCAGGCTGAGGGACTGACCACCTAAAATACTTTTTCTCCAAGGTTGATGGACTGATTACATCTTCTTTATTTCATTTCTACTGCTCCCTTTGTATTTGACTGAAGAAGACTACTGTGTATGCGAAACTTTTCACCAATAAAGATACCCAACTCTTGCCCGTGTCTTAAACGTCACGTGAGGTTTGTTTTAGTTCCCCAGGTCAGCGGCCACCAACACATCACAGGAGACAGGTCACTATACTGAGAGGTTGGTCGAATAAAATAAGTCGTTGATAAACGACTTAATTAAAATTGTTTTTGTATTCCACCTTGATTTACAATTTTTACACATTTATAATTAAAATTATCAGAGAATGGGCTTTGGTATAACGAGAGGATACATTACATATTCACACAATTCTACACCTAATTACATCATCATCAAATTATAGCCCTAATTTATCTATTATTGAACCTTTTACAAATTTTCCTTGTAACAGCAATTTAATCTCAGCCTTGTGGCATGAAACAGCTGATTCTCGTCACCAGGTATATGACCAAATGTCAATAAATGTTGACCCAAACTCTTATATTTCTCTTGCATTTGATTAATTTCAGTGACTCTGTTATGAACGTACACAATCTTACTGTTACCATCACGAATCCATTGTAAGGACACCTCATTATCAGACCAAATCACAGTGTCGCTAATATTTATCTCCTGTAATTTATCTCTTACATAATTAGCTAATTTGACACCTATGTAAATGGCTGTTAATTCCAACTGAGGCAATGTACACGCTTTAATTGGAGCCACTTTAGCCTCAAACATAACAAGAGAAATATTATTATTATATTGAATATAAGTGACTGCTCCATAAGCCAATTTTGAAGCATCGCAAAAAATGTGTAATATATTATCACCATCTTGACTTGCTACATTACATGGGAATTCCAACATTGGTATCTTTACATAAGTACCTATCTATTCTTCCCACTTTTTAATATTATTATAATCAAATAGAAGCGCTAAACCACAGGGGTCATACAGCGCTGCAGGTTATTGCAGGATGCAGGGAGAATGGGTTGTAAGAGGGAGATGGATGATTAGTAGGGTATGGAGTGCAGCAGGACGGTGGATAGTGCAGGGATAGAGGGTAGCAAGAGATCGAGGTAGAAGGGACTGAGGGAGGTGCTAGGTCCCTTCTACCTCGATCTCTTGATACCCTCTATCCCTGCACTATCCACTTTTTAATAAATTCTTTAGGTAGGGCTTCATATTAGACATAACACAATTATTAGATTACAACAATAACAAATATTTACTGTTCTATTTAGTTATTAATTATTAGAGCGAGGAGGCTTACCATACATTATATGGCCTCCTGCTGTTTTTAGAAGAGTGACACCACATTTCCTTACCATACCCTTCACAAATGTAGCATAATAATCACTCCCTATTAGAAGACTTACCAACCCAACCAAGCCATCACCTACACCGGAGGCTGCCAATTCTACACCATTTTGTGAAAGCCTGTCAGTAGCTTCACTAAGCCCTATTGTAGAGATTTTCTGTGGGAGCCTATCAACTATAAATGCATTGATACGTTTTTTCTCATTGCCCAGGCCCTTTTATCTGACAGAAAACCAGATAATTTTAAATTTGTAGGATCCCCCTTTTGCACTTTTATACCATTAATGCACCTACGTTTTATGAATGTGCATTGAGATCCCTGGTCCAATAATGCAGTTACTTTCTTTTTTGGATTTACGCCTTTTATCCCGAATTTTTACATTCATCATGGCTACGGCCACTTCAGTTATGCTATTAACATTAGCTGCAGTCTTTACATTAGTAACTGTTGTTTCAATGTTAACATCATTATTATCATTATTATCATGATTGTCATTTTATCATAATTATTGTGGAAACTTATTTCTTTGCTAAAAGTTCCACAGGATAAGTAAGCCGTATGGAGCCTTAGACATACCACGGATAGGCCCTCGGAGTTTATGAACCCATACACCCAACCAAAACAAACATACACATTCAAGTTGGCAGAGGTAACAATTGTGTACATTTTAATTGATAGATTTATTCTCCTAGGAAGGCCTAAGCAAGTTTGTACAGTTAGTAACTAATATTAGGATTATTAAGGCAACGTTAGATATTAACAATATAGTTCTAGCACCTTGACATAGGTAGTTTAGGGCCCAAATAGACGAACATTGGGTTATATAGGCCAAAGAGAAATGGCAATCCCTTGCGGAGGTCAAGCAGTGTGAAACTCACGACGCATGACCTGCATTCTTACAAGAAAAGACTTCAACCAGAGAACAAGTGCTGCGACCAGGGCAGCATTCCCCACGTGACTCAACATCTGTCCTGGGGGCCTGGAGGATATATCCCGAAGTACAGTAAGACTAGACTTCCTTTCTCTCAGTATCTGACCAGTTTTCTGGGGGAAACGTTAGTGAGTTATCTGGTGGTCTTAAGCGGACGGACGCTTTTGTATTGGTATGTACCAGCGTCGTCTCTTAAGTTCAAGTCTGGAAGCTAGTGTCCCATACTGCTTAGATATTGCTCAGAGGATAACCCCCTTTTGAGTTTGGGATTTATGAGTTTAGAGCAAGACACTAATACCACTTAAATTTTGCAGATTAAGGTTCTTCCCTACACATGGTGTTTGGAGGGGGTTATAGCTTAGGAAGACCAGGAGACATACTCTACACCATCAAGTAAGTTAAACCCTTTCATAATCGTGCATGTAGTGGGGAATTCTTTCGGCTGCAGTTAGCTAGAAATTTGTCCCATAGCCACTTGTAAGTCTGAGAGAAGCGTCTCAGAGTGTCGGTGTCAACAGCGCTTGCCCAGAGTGTAGCTTACAATGAGGCAGTCCCAAGACAAGTTTTTATATGGTCCTTCGAACTGGATGTGGAATAGCTAGTTTAGCAGACAGATTAGTCTTAATTAGCTAGGCCACAGTTAATGTACCAGGCATTATCAAAGTTAGGTTAAGTTATCACACCTAGGCCCAAAGACTTACACAGGCTAGGTTAAGCTAACTAATCAGAAGTTTATTATTTACAGTAATCTAAAGGCAGGCCAAATAGGCTAGTTAAGCTTGTGAATTTAATTTATTTACATTGATTACAAGTAAGCTAGGGTAGGAAACTTGTATATTTATTTACCTAGTGAATTGCAAGGCAGCCACAGTTTGGTTAGGCCTCTGCAATATTTATAACAGTTATAACAGCTAAGTCAGATTTAATCTAGTTATCATTTACCTTGATTTGCAAGCTAGATTTAGGCTAGTTGCACACTAATCTCAACAGTTATAAAGTTAGGCTAGGAGTTACCTTCTCCAACTAACTACACAATTAAACAAGCTAGGCTCAGTTAAGCCAAGCTAATTACACAACATTATTTATATACTGTTTATAAGTGAATTACTGAATTTATTTTGTGTTAACAAAGTGAATTTAATTTGCAAAGACTACAATCACAACCACCAGATGTAGACCAAACAAAATGTAAACTTTGTCAGTTGGATTATTGTCACACCCTGCGTCATTATGTACTGGAGTGCGACAAAATTAATGAATTCAGAGACAACTCACTCAGAAATGTTCAAGATATGTCAAAGTATTTTATCCACAGTGGTATATTACAGACCATTCTGGAAAAATACCCTGACTTTGCTCCCTGTAAATAAAGCATTGCTACGTGTGTGTGTTTGTGTGTGTGTGGGTGTGTGTGTGTGTGTGTGTGCGCGCGCGTGTTGATTGCCTTTTTGTCCTGTGCACATGTCGATTGAAGGCTGGGCCTGTTGTGTTAGTTACCATTTTGTCCTAGGCACATGTCAGTTGGGCACTGGGCCTGTTGTATGTATGTGTGTGTGTATGTGTATGTAAGGAAACACATCGAAATGTTTCTGCCCCACCGGGAATTGAACCCGGCCCCTCCGTGCGTGAAGCAAGAGCTTTACCCACTGGGCCACCGGGGGCGTGCGTGTTTTTGTGCGTGTGTGTGTATGTATATATGTGTGTGTGTGTATGTGTATATGTAAGTGTGTATGTGTGACCCAACAATAAAAATTTACACCAAGAACTCATTACAGTTGTGACTGGGTGTAGACTAGTGAAGTGTTCATTGCGTTATAATTTGTTCATGATTGTAACCATGTATAAACGTAAGTAAATTTACTTACATGTTTCATTACCTTTGTAACTTGTGAGTTCATTACCATTGTAGCTTGTTAGTTCATTACCTTTGTAACTTGCTCAGCTATCATAACTTTGGGGTCCAGTCCCTGGACCCATTATGTACCTCTGTAATCTTTTGACTACCGCCCACAGGATGGGTATGGGGTGCATAATAAAGATATCAAACTAACAAACTAGACTACATATTTTACTGTGTGAATTTTATTGTATTTGATTCATTTAAATTGTGATTTGCTAGCTTAAGTCCTGTAACTATTTACTATTGTGTACAGGAGTTGCTAGGTTAGCTTTCATAACAACAATATACATTTAGTTGGGTTTGAGGGCTAACAGTGTACATTTAATTCGGAGTCAAGCCAATATATGTAAAGAAAGTCGTTAAGCTTGTTGAGGAGCTTTGGGAATCACTTATTCTCACCTAATACCGTAGCGTGCTGTGGGGTGGGCTAATTAAAGTATAAATTAGTGCCGAACTCTTAACTGAACCACAACAATGACGGAGGAGAATCAGAAAGTACCTGTCCCAGCTCTAATCCAGCTAAAGGATCTATGAATGCCCACAAGGGACGCATAATCAAGGCATGTAGGAGTGCCGAGATATCAGACAAATCGAAGATGTAGACTGTCAAGATCTAGGAAAGTGCTTAGAGCTTTTAGAGGGGAAAACCCAGGAGCCTTTGAGACAGCCTATCTACGTTATGAGGCAGAAGCCTATGCATCAGGTGAGTCTGAGGAAATTGTTGAAGCAGTTCAGGAAGAATACGACGAGCACGTGGCTGAATGTAAAGTGGAGATGAAGCTCTGCAAAAAGTTAGTGAAAACATTGAAGACTGATATAGCAGAGGCAACAAATAATAGTACAGGGCGCACAGGCCACCACAGTTCTCCTAGTGTTACCCAGATTGACTACATTGAATTTACCAATGTTCGACGGAACCTTGACAGAGTACATTGCTTTCTGGGATCAGTTTAAATCCCAGATAGATGACGAGGATGATTTGTCAGATGCCACCAAACTACAGTACTTACGTTCACAGCTCAAGGGTAAGCCCTGGACTTGATCCGGCATTACCAAACCACTGATATTAATTATCAACATGCCAAGGATCAACTAAAGAATGCGTATGGCAACACAGAGGAGATAATGATAGCTATATTTTATCGATTGTCCGATCTTGAGGTTTGCCGTCATGACCGTCAGAGCTTAGAAGTTCCGAATCAAGTATGAGTTTGACAAATAGTCTCAAAGATTTACATGATTGGGGTGGATCGGAATGGATGGTCAGTCAGACGATTCAGAGGAAACTACATTACAGTACATGAGTTACATTTGAAGTATAGGACTAACCGGTTTACAAACAGCAAATTATTGGGGGGTTGGGAGATCTCGTTTCTTATTTGAGCATAGATAAGAGAGAAGAGTCACCGACATCATCACATAAACAAACAGTTAGTTATTCAGGAAACTCGGGAGATCAATTTAAAGCTCATAAAACTAACATTGGGGTGTACTATGGCAAAGAAGTGTCTAAGACAAGGACCTTAAGCAGACCCTCAGAGACACTCGTACCAGAATATGCGTGTTTTTGAAAGGAACATACTAGCACGAGTTGCTCTCGGTATGCAACACTGAGCAGTAGGCGGCAGAGACTAAAGGAGCTGCAGCTATGCTTAAGGTGTTGTGGGGACATGAGAAAAGATTGCCAGTCACATCTTTCAGAGGCTGTAATTCCCGGGAAAGGTAAGCACCATACTGCACTATGTCCCCAATAATTTAAGGAACCCCAGGCTAGTAGGGACGTTTCTCCAGTAGAGATAGAAAGCGAGTCCGAGCCTGAAGTGGTAGCCAGCGTGATTAGTCTGGGCAAAGTCTCTAATCTGAGAGAAGACAGAGTTGCTGCCCTACCTACAGTCATGGCAGGAGTTGTGAACGGGAACAGATCCGAAACAACCGATTATTCTTTGACTCGGGAGCACAAGTGTCCATGATAACAGAGAAGTTGGTGGCTGTTGAAGTTGAAGGCCACCGACAAAGTTAATACGACATTGGGAGGTGCTATAAGTCAGGGCCCACCCAAGTCTTACGATGTTGTGGATGTCATTTAAATTGGGTGGACATTGCAGAAATATTACAGCTTTGGTAGTAAAGACATTACCTGCGGCTATTACAACCAGAGGTCTTGCAGCAGCAAACGCGATTGAAAGACCTTGGTGTGAAGCTGGCAGACCAGGACATTACCTCTGACACAGTCAGAAATGTAGGTATACTGGTGGGAGCCAAATATCTAGATGATTTTTTGTCTAAACGACGGACTGTTAAGGAAGGAATTGGTTTATACAGATCCCCAGTAGGATATTTCATCGGTGGCAGAATTCCAAATGAATTCCCTGCAACGTCAGAGAGGGGGAAGCTGACACCACGATAGCTGGGGGGAAAAGTGATAATGAATATTAGTGTACACGATGAACAGCCAGGTAAGCCAAACAAAGTAGGGGTGATGGATACTCACCCATCTTGGGGGACACTTTTATGGGGTACCTAAAGAGGGAGATAGATTGTCATTAAACCCAGGAACCTCGTGTCAGTGGGAAGAAGGGCTACCAGGGCATATGGGCCACTGGGTGGAAAGTACGATGCTGCTCAGACAAGGCTAGACGTGTGAAAGACATTAAAGTAAAAGGGAAGGGTGTTAAGACCATCGGAACTCACAAGTTTACACCCCCAGCGGTCCACACGGCGGAAACTGGACAGTCAGAGTTAGACCAGAGTCTGCTCGACGAGAGTGCCGTCCGTGTCCAGGGCCCCTGTCAGGGCTGCGGAAGTGAACTCTATGTAGACTTATCGTCTACCTTCGCTGACGAGAGGATGTGGAAACATTTCTTTGCTAAAAGTTCCACAAGGTAAGTAAGCCGTATGGAGCCTTAGACATACCACGGATAGGCCCCTTGGGTTTATGAACCCACACCCAACCAAAACAAACATACACATTCAAGTTGGCAGAGGTAACAATTGTGTACATTTTAATTGATAGATTTATTCTCCTAGGAAGGCCTAGGCAAGCTTTGTACAGTTAGTAACTAATATTAGGATTAAGGCAACGTTAGATATTAATAATATAGTTCTAGCACCTTGACATAGGTAGTTTAGGGCCCAAATAGACGAACATTGGGTATATAGGCAAAAGAAACGGCAATCCTTGCGGAGGTCAAGCAGTGTGAGACTCACGATGCATGACCTGTGTTCTTACCAGACCAGACTTCAACCAGAGACAATGCAAGCGACCAGGGCAGCATTCCCCACGTGACTCAAACATCTGTCCTGGAGGCCTGGAGGATATATCCCGAAGTACAGTAAGACTAGACTTCCTTTTCTCAGTATCTGACCAGTTTTCTGGGGAAAACGTTAGTGAGTTATCTGTGGGTCTTAAGCGGATGGACGCTTTTGTATTGGTATGTATCAGCGTCGTCTCTTAAGTTCAAGCCTGGAAGCCAGTGTCCCATACGCTTAGATATTGCTCAGAGGATAAACCCCTTTTTTAGTTTGGGATTTTGGAGTTTAGGAAAATAACCACCTTCTTTTGCAGATTAAGGTTTTTCCCACATGGTGTTTGGAGGGGGTTATAGCCAGGAAGACCAGGAGACATACCCTTCACCATCAAGAAGAACCCTTTCATAATCGGATGTAGTGGGGGAATTTTTCCCGCAAAGCTGGAAATTTGTCCCATAGCCACTTTGTAAGTCTGAGAGAAGCCCCTAGAGTTCTGAACAGCGCTTGCCCAGATGTAGCTTACAATAAGGAAACCCAAGACAAGTTTTTATAATTATTATTATTATAAAAACCACACATTACACACGATGCCTTCCTTGTGGTATTGTTAGCAATTATTCAGTTTGGCATAAAAACCTTACATTATACCGCCTAAAGATTTGATACATCTGTCAAGTTTTCAATCTTTCCACCTTAACATCCATGAATCATAAGCATTACAATTTTGGAGAAATAAGAATTTCAAAAAGAAACCCCTTTTGGTTGACTTTCCCATTAATAACTAGGCCACTCATATTCCTCTTATTCCTCTTAATTTTTTTGGAGAACCATTATTTTGGCTCCTGCCACTTGATATGTGCCCCCTGAAACCCTTTTTATGGGATGAATTTGATGATTATGAACATTAGATATTTTTCCATTTGTGAGACCTGA
>WNWK01058497.1:0-10437 GCA_009830355.1 Cherax destructor | reverse complement strand
ATAGTGAGGTAGCAGATTATTAGAACAAAAATGAAGTTAATTACATTAATATATAATCAGTTTTGGGAGAAATGTAAGATTGTGAGGTTGCAGTTACTAATACAACTGTTGCACTAACGCAGACTAAGGATTAGGTCATTGATATTATTCAGTCTCTGTAAGGTTAGCATCTCGAAGGAATGTGGACAGTTCATTTTCATTCTGATATAGTAAGCAGGCCTACATTTGTTTTCTTAACTAGGATTTTCCCTTCTCGGATGAAGCACTGGTGGATTTTGTCATTATTCTCACGTTTAGCTTTCTTACTCTGTATAGGAGGTTCTGACGTTTTTTGTGAGGCACTCGTTACATAGAGATCTTTTTTTGCATTAATTGATGTTTTAATAAGATCTGTTTTACTGTCTATCGTGTGAAATCTAAGCATAACACTCTTTTTTCTACCTTGTGTGCCAAGTAATCGTGATTCTGTTATTTCAGATGCTGGTACTACTAAATTTAAGTGGTCTTTATGGTCTGAAGGCAGCATCTTTGCAGTTGGTATGGTTTATGCCACTTGGAAAGAGTGCACTGCTAATTATTACCGCGCTGGATAACTTATCTTGCTCATTTTATCTTCTTGGTTAGAAAAATAGTCGGTCAGCTGGGTATCCATGTTGGTTTTCCAGTTCTTGACAGCATCTTCAACCTTCGTGTTTAGGGATGTTATTTGGTCTGTATGGCTGGCTATGACTGATTGGAGGGTCTTTCCAAAATCAGCCATTCCAGCTGATGTAAACTTCTGCTCAAAGCTTAGGATCTTGCTTTCTAGGTGGGCTAACTTTGTTTCATGCTTAGATAGTGTTGTACGAAGATTCATGTTTTCCTCAGTTAAGGTGGTGATGTATGACTTAAGAGTGACAGGATCATTTGTCATACCTGAGATCATTTCAGATGGGTCAAATCTTTGAAGGCAGTGTTGTTTGAGGGATATTGTGTATATGGACTTCAGTAAGGCTTTCGATAAAGTTCCACATCAGAGGCTACTGAGGAAACTTAAGGCACACGGAATAGGAGGAGAATTTTTTTCCTGGGTAGAGGCATGGTTGACAAATAGGCGGCAGAGAGTTTGCATAAGTGGAGAGAAATCAGAATGGGGGCACTTCTCAAGCGGTGTTTGACAGGGGTCAGTTTTGGGTTCCCTGTTGTTTACAATTTACATAAACGACATAGATGAGGGAATAAATAGCAACATAAGCAAATTTGCTGATGACACCAAAATAGGCCGTCCAATTCATTCTAATGAGGACATTAGAGCACTCCAGGATGATTTGATTAGACTGATGCAGTGGTCGGAGAAGTGGCAGATGCAGTTTAATGTAGACAAATGCAAAGTTCTAAATGTTGGGCAGGACAATAACCATGCCACATATAAACTGAATAATGTAGATCTTGTGATTGCGAGAATTATTTAGGAGTTCTGGTTAGTAGTAATCTGAAACCAAGACAACAGTGCATAAGTGTTCGCAATAAAGCTAACAGAATCCTTGGCTTCATATCAAGAAGTATAAATAATAGAAGTCCTCAGGTTGTTCTTCAACTCTATATATCTTTGGTTAGGCCTCATTTAGATTATGCTTCACAGTTCTGGTCACCGTATTACAGAATGGATATAAATGCACTGGAAAACGTACAGATGAGGATGACAAAGTTGATCCCATGTATCAGAAATTTTCCCTATGAGGATAGACTGAGGGTCTTGAATCTGCACTCTCTAGAAAGGCGTAGAATTAGGGGGAAAATGATTGAGGTGTATAAATGGAAAACAGGAATAAGTAAAGGGGATGTAAATAGCGTACTGAAAATATCCAGCCAAGACAGGACTCGCAGCAATGGATTCAAGTTGGAAAAGTTCAGATTCAGGAAGGATATAGGAAAGCACTGGATTGGTAATAGAGTTGTGGATGAGTGGAACAAACTCCCGAGTACCGTCATAGGGGCTGGGACGTTGTGTAGTTTTAAAATAGGTTAGATAAATACACGAGTGGGTGTGGGTGGGTGTGAGTTGGATCTGACTAGCTTGTGCCACTAGGTCAGATGCCGTGCTCCTTCCTTAAGTGAATGTAACCTGACCTGGCTGGGTCGGGGCATTGGCTTAAGCTGGTTGGAGACTTGGACCTGCCTCACATGGGCCAGTAGGCCTGCTGCAGTGTTCCTTCTTTCTTATGTTCTTATGTTAAAATAAAGTGATTGAAAATTGGTAATTTAGCCAATTTAACTCAAAGTTCAAAATATTCCAATTTCAAAATAGGGTGCAGAATAAACAATGCAGGCATTCCTGGCACTAAACTAACATTTCCTCTGTTCATTAGTTACGTTTTCAGTCTTTACATATGAATTCGATTTATATTTTTTATTCACATAATGAATTTTTATTCAAACCAAAAAATGGAAGATTTACTGTTATGCAATATTGTAATAATTGTACAAATAATATCACCACATTTGTGTACGTATATTAGACCCAACAGCTGGTGCGTATTAGAGGTGTGAGGTCATTTGTTTACTCTTGAACATTGGCAAAAATTTTACATTTCCGCTACTTTGAGCTCAGTTTCAAGCCATTTCCAATACTAAAACCAATCACAATCATCTCTATAGTAGTATCTGTAATATATCTTCCATTCTATCAAATGAGATCAAGAAATCGCAAATACAACTATAAAAAGTACACGATAAAACACTGCAAAGTCGCTGTTTTAATAGAAAATTACGGTTTCAGTTTTTTTTTTCTCTCATTATGCACTGTGTGCTGCAGGATTTGTTTTATGTGGTGCACACTTACCACATAGATGTATTCTCTCATATCCAGGCCCAAATTTACCGTTCACAGCTTATCTGAGTGAGCTGAGCTCATGACGTAGAACTACGGTTTGGACCCTGAACTCAAAGCCGTAGAACTATGGCACGGACCCTGAAAAGGTTAAACACTTTGTTTCACACTACTCAATGGACAAAGTTTTTTACTCTAAGACCAACTACTCCAACTACCTATCTTTCCGATCATAGTATTGGTAAAGCTCTCCTACGCCATGTAGGTAAAGATATCTCATGTCACGCTCTCAAGAGCGGCACTCGCATCATCACGGTCCAGAATGCTGACTCAAGCTCGTGATCTTTCTCTTCTTACGACCATAGATACTATTCCTATCACTATTGACAAGCATCATTCTCTCAATTCTTGTAGTGGTACTGTCATTTTACCCACACCATGGTCCAACAGAATTTCCAGACATGTGGTGATGACATTTTGGAGCAGCTTGAGCTACAAGACCTCCCTATCCTTAAAGTTGACACTTTTGTCCTCTCTGCCTGTAAGCGAAGTCGTTATCCTTGCAATATAGCTTGTTTAACATTTGACTGCCATGAACTTCCACCTTCGATTTACACCGCAACAGTGTAGAAACTGCTGGCGTTTTGGTCATCCAATGAAATATTGCAGGTCCATGGCCGAATGCCCAGTCTGTGGTGCCGACGACCATGCCAGTCCTTGTAATCTACCTCCCTCTTGCCTTAACTGTCATGAGGCGCATCCATCGTACTCTCGCCATTGTCAGGTTTACCTAAATGAATGGGAAATCCTTTTCTCAAAGAAGCGGAAGGCTTCTCATATGCTATGGCTGTCTCTCATCTACGCCTTCAAGGGAGACTTCCCCGTATTTCCTATTCTCGCATTGCTAAACGTCCCCCCACTTCTGGGGTCTCAACTTCCGCTGCTTCCTATGTGGTCGCCCATCCTTAGTCACCTGTCTCGAATCCTTTTGCTGTTCTTGACTCCGAGGTCCCTACCTCGGCATCCCATACTGTCCACACCCCTTCCTCTACTCACTCGCACAGTTCTGTGTCTACACGCCCTCGTCCACCACCTAATCCTCACCGCCCCCCTTCTTCTCATAAGTTTGGCAAAAAATCCCCATTGCCGGGTTCTTCACCTCCGACTAGTTCTGTAACTGTGTGGAGGTTCATCCTCTTCCTCGTTCAATGTCTTCATCCCCTGTCCCCTCCCACGTTCCTTGACTGCCCCTCCCCAGGCCGCTTCCACTCCTGTCCCCTGCCAAGCCCCTTTGACAGTTAACTCTTCCATCTCCTCGCCCTCTACTTTAGTACAGTCTATAGTCTCCCCGATGGATGCTCACCCTCCTCCTTCCATTTCTAATGTAGTCCCCATTCTGCATCTTTGTCTTCCGAAACCTGGAAGCTATCGCAGAATTTATTACAGAGACTGGAATGTTGATGGACACCGCTCCACCTCCGGTTCCTCCTCGTGTCTCTTCCCCGTCTACACCCCTCCTTCCTTCACAGCATCCCTCTCCTTCTCTGATTACAAGTTTTCCGCTGCCTCCACACGTGGACTTTTCTAACCCTAGTCCATAGATACCTCTAACTTCAACTTATATCTTTCTCTCCATACATCATGGCTTATTTGCAGTGGAATATCCAAGGCCTCAGGGATAACTGGGGTGAGCTTCAGGTGTTGCTCTCCCAGTTTTTCCCAGTTGGGGTCTGTTTGCAAGAACCCAAATTACAATCCACTGTTATCCGGCCCTTTTCGGGCTATGATTTGTTATATTCATCGGATCCTTTTTCCGATGGAACCTTTAAGGAAAGTGCTCTTCTTATATGCACTGGTATTCCATACCGTCAGCTCTATGTGCGTTCTTCTCTTCATTACACTGCAGCCCGTATCCACTTGAATAAGTGGTATACACACTGTTCTTTATATCTTTCCCTTTCGCGGGCATTGTCTATCCCAGATGTTGATTTTCTGGTTTCTTCCTTGCCGCCACCCCTTCTGTTACTTAGCAGTTTTAACGCACACCATTTTCTCTGCGGAGGGTCGCACTGTGACTCCCGTGGTGTTCAGCTGGAGGCATTTCTTGCTTCTCTCCCCCTCCATGGTTTAAATACGGGTACTCCTACCCATTTTGATCCTCGAAATCATTCTTTCTCTTGCATCGACCTCTCCATCTGCTCTTCCTCATCTGTCCTCGACTTCACCTGGTCTGTCCTCCCGGACTTAAATAACAGCGATCATTTTCCAATCATCCTTAAGTCCCCTTCGTATTCTCCACCTCCTCGTAGCCCATGGTGGCAATTTGACCGGGCGAAATGGGACCTTTACGCACATCTTACTGCCTTTCATGAGGTTCCTTCCTCGTCCTCCATTGATGAGGTTTTACATCTCTCTTCGTCCTCCGTCTTCACAGCAGCTTCGCATTCTATCCCCAAACCTCGGGCAAGCATTCTCAGAAGTGCATGCCTTGGTGGACTCCTGCTTGTGCTCGAGCAGTACGTTTGAAACGCGCTGCATGGGGCAGGTACTGGTATAACAGAACCACAGAAAGACTTCTTGATTTTAAGCAGAAGTGAGCAATGGCTCGACCTGTCATCCGCGATGCTAAACGCACTTGTTGGCGGGATTATGTTTCCACCATCACTTCGGCTTCCTCGATGAGTGCAGTCTGGAAGAAAGTGCGGAAATTGAGTGGTAAATTCTCCCCCGACCCGGCTCCTGTTCTTTGGGTTGCCGGTGTCGATATAGCACACCCTCTTACTGTTGCCACTGAAATTGGTAATCATCTGGTCTGCATTTCTCAGGGGCTCCATCTATGCCCCTCGTTCCTTTCTTCTAAGTCTGCCAGCGAGTTAAAGCCCTTAGATTTTTCTTCATTCAGAGAAGAATCTTACAATGTGCCTTTTACCCTTCAAGAACTGGAGGCAACACTCTCCGCTTGCCGATCATTGGCAGCTGGGCCAGATGGCATACATATTCATATGCTACAGCATTTACATCAGTCTGCTCTTGCTGTTCTCTTACGACTCTTTAATCGTATATGGTCGCAAGGAGTTATTCCCCAACTGTGGAAGCCTGCTATTGTTCTCCCTTTTCGCAAACCGGGTACTACGGGACATGATACCTCCCACTACCGTCCCATTGCTCTTACCAGTGCAGTTTGCAAGGTGATGGAATGTCTAGTTAATAGACGTTTGATGTGGTATTTAGAGACGCACAGTAGTCTCTCCACTAGTCAATATGGCTTTCGTAAGGGCCGTTCTGCCATTGACCCCTTACTGCGCTTGAATACGTATATTCGTAATGCCTTTGCTAATAACCACTCGGTTATCGCCATCTTTTTCGACCTTGAGAAGGCTTATGACACAACTTGGAAGTATAATATCTTGGCCCAGGCCCACTCCTTAGGCCTCCGAGGCAATCTACCATTTTTTCTTAAGGCTTTCTTAACTGAAAGACATTTCCGTGACCGGGTTAGTAATGAGCTTTCCCCAGACTTTGTCCAAGCTGAAGGTGTCCCCCAGGGTTGTGTTCTGAGCACAACACTTTCTCCTTAATAATAATAATAATAATAATAATAATAATAATAATAATACTTTATTGAGACATGGTACAATGATGCATGGTTGGGTAGACAAGATACATAGGTATTAATGAGATGTACATGCCAAAAGCCCCTAATATGCTGTGCATTGTGGGCATTCTTAGGACTACTTAATTATAGACTACATGGTAAAAAGTTATGGTTGATAATTTATAAAATAAGTATAATTGCCTATCTAAGTTATAAAGTTTGAATATAAGTTTAACATATCAATTAATTGTAGCAATGCAACTAATTGAGTGAGATAACAATTTAAAACAATTAATTGCATTGCAGTTACAGTTTACGTGGTCATTATAATGTAAATGTTCTGGAAATAGTTAGCTTAGTATGTATTATTCATAACAGGGTTTTACATTTAAGTGATTAGTCAGGTTTTTACAGTAAGTGATTATTCTACTTTGTTGAGAATGTTTGATATTGAGCACTTAGGTTTGGGTGAGAAGGTGGTTTTTTAGCATCGTTTTGAATTGGGGTAAAGGCAGGGTTTCTTTGGCAATGACAGGTAATGATTTCCAAATTTTCGTGCCTTTTATATGCATTGAGTTTTTACATAGTGTTAGATGGACACGGGGAACATCGAGGAGTCATCTGTGTCTAGTGTTATGGTCATGTGTCCTGTTAAAATTGGTAAGGAGAAGTTTGAGTGGTGGGTTAATATTTGCATAGAATGTTCTATGTATGTAATAGGCACAGTAAAAAGTATGGATGTCTTTTATGGTGAGTAAGTTTAGGTTTTTGAATATTGGTGGAGTATGTTGTCTGGAGTGTGAATGTGTTATTATTCTAACTGCTATAAATAATCTGGCATCAGTTCTCCCATCCAACATTTGGTCATCGCTTTATGTGGATGACTTTGCTATAGCTTGTGCGGGTGCTGACTGCCACCTCATTGCAGTTTCCCTCCAGCATGCCGTCAACCAGGTTTCCGATTGGGCCACCACTCATGGGTTTAAATTTTCTAGTGGCAAAACTCGTCAAATTATGTTTACTAGAAGTTCAGTGGTCTCTGATCGTCCGTTGTACCTATACGGCTCACGTATCCCAGAACGTGACAAGTCAGGTTTCTCGGCCTCCTGTTTGACCGTCGAGTGTCCTGGAAACCTCACATTACCTCTCTGAAGCCAACTTGTCATAGCCGGCTGAACCTCCTAAAAACCCTCGCACATCTTTCATGGGGGCTGATCATAGCACTCCTCTCCACCTGCATTCAGCCCTAATTTTATCGAAACTCGATTATGGTGACCAGATATATTCGGCGGCCTCCCCTGCTACTCTTTCTAACCTTAATCCCGTACATCACCAAGGATTGCGTTTATGCTTTGGTGCATTTTGTTCTTCTCTGGTTGAGAGCCTCTATTTAGAAGCGAACATTCCATCCTTGTCCGATCGTCGTGATGCACATTGCATTCGCTATTATGTTCGCTTCCATGACCTCCGCAAACCTTCCATGTATGGGATTGTCACAGATGTTAGTAGACGCTCTATATTTGTCCCTCGCCCCTGTTTACTTCGTCCCTTTTCTCTTCGTCTACATTCGCTCTTATCTTCCCTTCAGCTACCACCTTTATATGTTTATGTGACATCTCCCTTTCCCCTACCCCCTTGGGAAGTTTCTGCTGTCCGTGTCTGTTCTATTCTTCTACCTTGCCGAAAGCCTAACTACCTACTGCGGCTTCTTGCAGTGTACACCAATGGTTCAAAGTCATCTGACGGTGTCGGATTCACAGCAGTATTCCCGGACAGCGTCGTGCGAGGGCATCTATTTCCCACGGCTACCATATTTACGGCGGAATTGTATGCCATTCTTATGGCACTTATCTGTATTGCATCTATGCCTGTGTCACCATTTGTGGTCGTTTCAGACTCCCTTAATGCTTTACAGGCTATCCGTAAAATTGATACACCTCACCCCCTAGTTCTTCATATCCAACTTTGGTTATGCTGTATCTCTAGCAAGCACAAAGATATTGTTTTTTGTTGGGTCCCTGGTCATGTTGACGTACAGGGCAATGAACAGGCAGACACTGCTGCATGGTCAGCAGTACATGACCTTCCAGTTTCGTATAGATGTGTTCCATTCACGGACTATTTTGCGGTCATTGCTACCTACCTTTGCACCCGTTGGCAACAATGCTGGCCTGACCTGCTAAATAACAAACTTCATTCTATTAAACCGAGTATAGGTTTCTGGCCTCCTTCTTGTCACCAGTGTCGAGGTTGGGAGACTACACTCTCCCATCTTCGCATTGGCCACACTCGTCTTACTCATGGGTATCTCATGGAGAGGCTCCCTGTCCCTCTCTGTGAGCATTGTCAGGTTTCAGTGTCTGTTCACCATATTCTGTTGGACTGCCCACTCATTGACTTTTTGACAGCAACTGACTTACTACACAAACTCTGAAGTTTATACCTCTAGCACCTCCCTCAGTCCCTTCTACCTCAATCTCTTGCTATACTCTATCCACTACCCTACTACTGCCACACTGACTGTGAATGGTGTGTGGGGCACCTTTGTGTGCGCGTTGATGCTAGGAGGCTGCTCGTACATGTTCTGGACGACCGACGAATGGCAAGGCAAATGACGAACCGCGAGGCTATATTTTGATGAAAAAATGTTGCGAAAGGTGAAATTCACAAAGAGTGAGGCTTACAAAACTCGAGGGTCCACTGTATGTTCAAGTGCTCCATAACCTATACAGTGGAACCCCGACTAACGAACGCTCCATATAGCGAACAAATCGTGTAACGAATGCTTTTTTCGCGAAATATTTTTCTCATGTAGCGAACATTTACTCGTGTAGCGAACCGTACCAGACCTGTCTGCCTCTCCCGCACAAGCGCGGTGAGGCGGACAGGATGCCAGTCAAGCATTGTTTACACCTGAGAGAACATTACCCAGCGCGCTCTTTCAAACATTCACAATACTTTTGTTGGTTTATTGGTGGTTCAGTGATTGTCACTGTGAAATAAGTCACCATGGGTCCAAAGAAGCTTCCTAGTGCCAGCCCTGTGGTAAAGAGAGTGAGGACCACCATCGAACTGAAGAAAGAGATTGTAGAAAAATATGAGAGTGGCGTACGTGTGAGTGACCTTGCCAGGATGTACAACAAAAACAAATCTAGTATCGCCACTATCCTGGCAAAGAGAAATGAGATCAAGGAAGCTAATGTTGCAAAAGGGGTTGATATGTTAACGAAAAATAGATCGAAAACAGTGGATGAGGTTGAGAAGTTGTTTATGGTGTGTATAAACAAAAACAGATAGCAGGTGATAGTATTTCCACGGCGATAATTTGTGAAAAGGCAAGGAAGTTGCATGCAGATCTTGTCAAGACAATGCCTGGAACCAGTGGTGAGGAGAGTGATTTTAAAGCCAACAAAGGCTGGTTTGACAGGTTTAAGAAACGTAGTGGCATACACAGTGTTGTGAGACATGGTGAGGCAGCCAGCTCAGACAAACGTGTAGCTGAAAAGTTTGTGAGTGAATTTAAGGGGTTCGTAGAGGCTGAAGAATTCCTCCCCCAACAAGTGTTTAATTGTGATGAAACAGGCCTGTTTTGGAAGAAAATGCCCAACAGGACCTTCATTACTTAGGAGGAAAAGGGACTGCCAGGACACAAGCCTATGACAGACAGGCTAACTCTTATGATTTGTGCCAATGCCAATGGTGATTTTAAAGTGAAGCTGTTACTGGTGTATCATGCAGAAAATCCCAGAGCCTTCAAGAAACACAATGTTAACAGGAATAATTTGTGTGTGAATTGGAAGGCTAACACTAATGCATTGGTCACTAAGGACTTTTTCGTGGAATGGTTGACTGGAGTGTTTGGCCCTAGTGTGAAGAAATACCTCCTGGAAAAGAAATTGGGACTCAAGTGCCTCCTGGTACTGGACAATGCTCCTGCTCATCCTCACAACTTGGAATAGTTGTTGCCTGACAACTTCAATTTCATCAGAGTGAAGTTCTTGCTTCCTAACACCACTCCTCTCATTCAGCCCAT
>WNWK01058496.1:0-10437 GCA_009830355.1 Cherax destructor | reverse complement strand
AGCCCCTTTGCCCCCTTTTTCTCTCAGGTAGATCCAGGTAACGCTGCAGTCTCTAGAATATCTGTGGCAGTGTTGATCAGATATTCCTGCACATCAGTAGACATACAGTTGCTGAACTCCTCGTGAAGATCAGCTGAACGAGAGGCCAAAGCCCGACACTGGGAAGCTCTGCACCACCTCTCAAATGCAAGCTTTTCTCACGGGCAACCCACACAAGTTGACCCTGTCGTCTTGTAACGTACGAAAAGCACGTTGGTAACTTACAGGTAACAAATTATATGTCTCAAGAATGGTTTCTTTGACTGTGTCATAGTCAATGTATTTGGCAAAAGGCAAATCAGCAGTACATGTTTGAGCTCTGCCAGTCAAAGCTGTTGCAATGTAGCCCAATGCTTACGTGGCCAATTCATGGCACGTGCTTGATTCTCGAACACATCAAAATACGTGTCCAGGTCTGTCTCAAAAACTTAGGGACATTGATGCAGCTTTCGACATTAAATGTATCCTCTATAGACTTACTAGGCTGATCAGATCTATTAATCTGTTGTCTCTGGAAACGAACAGTTTCTCTATGGAACTCTTCCTCGTTAAATTTCCTGTGCCTCAATTTGTGCCGTTTGCAACAATATTAGGCGTTCCATCCTGTTGAATTGATCCTGAGATATAGGATCAAAGGACAGGGGGAAGGAGGTAAATGAACAGGTTTATCGGGATGGACCCTGGGTCGGGCACCTAAGTCCGCCATGCCTATAGAGCTAGATCTGGTCTAGTATAAGTAGAGACGGGTGTGATAAACAGTACTAGTATGAGGCTGTGTCTACTCTTGGTACACTCTGTACTAATGTCTGAGGCAGACAGTAGGGAGTGAGAGAAAACTGAGCAGTAACACTAGGCTCAGAAACCTCTGCCTGAGTGGCTCACTTCTACGTCATCAATTAGCGACATACTTCCTAATTGTGACACTAAGCCTCTGACTCTGATTCTGAATCAAACTCTGTATTATCGGGAAACAACAGATCTTTAATTAATGCTCTGACTGTTACTGGGTGTAACTACGGTTGTAGGTCACACCCAGATACTTGGCTACCTGCCAACAAGTCTGGTTTTAAAGTACGAACTTAGACAAAGTCAGAGTATCAATTAACTTTTTCACCTTATCATACATCACGAAAATAAGTACAATATGAGAGAGTGATTATGGGAAGCTAGAATCCTAATGTAAGAATTTACTTTACAATTTATACCAGTCTTAGAGCCAGAGCTCATTAACAGTATTTCCATCTCCTTGGATCAAGAGACTCGGGCAGGTTGCTGTGTCCCATCTTTGGAACATTCTGTCTCTGTCAACCTTGTCAATTCCTCTCAGTATTTTATATGTCGTTATCATGTCCCCCTATCTCTCCTGTCCTCCAGTGTCGTCAGGTTGATTTCCCTTAACCTCTCCTCGTAGGACATACCCTTAGCTCCGGGACTAGTCTTGTTGCAAACCTTTGCACTTTCTCTAGCTTCTTACGTGCTTGGATAAATGTGGGTTCCAAACTGGTGCTGCTTACTCCAGTATGGGCCTAACGTACACAGTGTACAGGGTCCTGAACGATTCTTTATTAAGATGTCGGAATGCTGTTCTTAGGTTTGCTAGGCGCCCATATGCTGCAGCAGTTATTTGGTTGATGTGCGCCTCAGGAGATGTGCCTGGTGTTATACTCACCCCAAGATCTTTTCCTTGATTGAGGTTTGTAGTCTCTGGCCCCTAGACTGTACTCCGTCTGCGGTCTTCTTGCCCTTCCCCAATCTTCATGACTTTGCACTTGGTTGGGTTGAACTCCAGGAGCCAATTGCTGGACCAGGCTTCCATCCTGTCCAGATCCCTTTGTAGTTCTGCCTGGTCCTCTTCCGATTGAATTCTTCTCATCAACTTCACATCATCTGCAAACAGGGACACTTCGGAGTCTATTCCTTCCGTCATGTCGTTCACAAATACCAGAAACAGCACCGGTCCTAGGACTGCGGAACCCCACTCGTCACCGGCGCCCACTCTGACACCTCGCCACGGACCATGACTCGCTGCTGTCTTCCTGACAGGTATTCCCTGATCCATTGTAGTGCCTTCCCTGTTATCCCTGCCTGGTCCTCCAGCTTCTGCACTAATCTCTTGTGTGGGACTGTGTCAAACGCCTTCTTACAGTCCAAGAATATGCAATCTACCCACCCCTCTCTCTCTTGTCTTACTGCTGTCACCCTGTCATAGAACTCCAGTAGGTTTGTGACACAGGATTTGTGTGTGTGTGTGTGTGTATGTACTCACCTAGTTGTGGTTGCAGGTGTGTGTGTGTGCATGTGTGCGTGTACTCACCTAATTGTGGTTGCACAGGTCGAGACTCAGCTCCTGGCCCCTGGCATGTGTGTGTGTGTGTGTGTGTGTGTGCAATAATATAAGTCCCTCTAAGTCCTGGGTTCTCTACGTATGCTGCTATATGTATTGTGTGTGTGTGTGTAAGTGTACACACCTATTTGTGGTTGCAGAGGTCGATTCATAGCTCCTGGCCCCGCCTCTTCACTGATTGCTACTAGGTCCTCTCTCTCCCTGCTCCATGAGCTTTATCAAACCTCGTCTTAAAACTATGTATGGTTCCTGCCTCCACTAGCATGGGTTTAGAGCAGGCCGCTCCTGTCTGTCCCAACTACTGGACCACTACGACAAGGTCCTGGATGCTCTAGAAGATAAACAGAATGCAGATGTTATATACACAGATTTTGCAAAAGCCTTTGACAAGTGTGACCATGGTGTAATAGCACACAAAATGCGTGATAAAGGAATAACAGGAAAAGTTGGTAGATGGATCTATAATTTCCTAACATGTAGAACACAAAGAGTAGTAGTCAACAGAGTAAAGTCTGAGGCAGCTACTGTGAAAAGCTCTGTTCCACAAGGCACAGTACTTGCTCCCATCCTATTCCTCATCCTCATATCAGATATTGACAGGGATATAAGCACAGTGATGTGTCTTCCTTTGCAGATGACACCCGAATCTGTATGACAAATGTCCACCGTTGAAGACACGGCTAGACTCCAAGCAGACATAAACCAAATCTTTAAATGGGCTGCAGAAAACAATATGAAGTTCAATGATGAGAAATTTCAATTACTCAGATACGGAAAACGTGAAGAAATTAAAATCTCCTCGGAGTACAAAACTAATTCCAACCACACAATAGAGCAAAAAACTAATGTCAAAGACCTGGGAGTGATCATGTCAGAGGATCTCACCTTCAAGGACCATAACAAAGTAGCAATTGCATCTGCTCGGAAAATGACAGGATGGATAATGAGAACCTTCAAAACCAGGGATGCCAAGCCCATGTTGACACTTTACAGATCGCTTGTTCTATCTAGGCTAGAATATTGCTGCACACTAATGGCACCTTTCAAGGCGGGTGAAATTGCTGACCTTGAAAATGTGCAGAGAACCTTCACCGCACGCATAAGTGCGATAAACCACCTCAACTACTGGGAACACTTGAAGTTCCTAAACCTGTACTCTCTAGAACGCAGGCGGGAAAGATACATTATAATATACACATGGAAAATTCTCGAGGGCTTAGTACCAAACTTGCACACAAAAATCACTCCCTACGAAAGCAAAAGACTCGGCAGGCGATGTAACATCCCCCCAATGAAGAGCAGGGGTGCCACTAGCACGTTGAGGGACAACACAATAAGTGACAGGGGCCCAAGATTGTTCAACTGCCTCCCAGCATACATAAGGGGGATTGCCAACAAACCCCTGGCTGTCTTCAAGCAGGCACTGGACAGGCACCTAAAGTCGGTACCTGACCAGCCAGGCTGTGGTTCGTATATTGGACTGCGTGCGGCCAGCAGTAACAGCCTGGTTGATCAGGCTCTGGTCCAACAGGAGGCCTGGTCACGGACCGGGCCGCGGGGGCGTTGACCCCTGGAATTCTCTCCAGGTAGACTCCAGGTAGACTATGTCGCTTTCTAGGCTATTCCACTTCATGACAACTCTATGACTGAAGAAATACTTCCTAACATCCCTTTGACTCATAGGAGTCTTCAACTTCCAATTGTGACCCTTGTTTATGTGTCCCCTCTCTGGAACATCTTGTCTCTGTCCACCTTATCTATTCCTCGCAGTATTTATATGTCGTTATCATGTCTCCCTAACCCTCCTGTCCTCTAGTGTCGTCAGGTCGATTTCCTTAACCTTTCTTCGTAGGACAATCACTTAGCTCTGGGACTAGTCTTGTTGCAAACCTTTGCACTTTTTCTAATTTCTTGACGTGCTTGACCAGGTGTTGGTTCCAAACTGGTGTTGCATACTCCAGTATGGGCCTGACGTATATGGTGTACAGAGTCTTGAATGATTCCTTAGTGAGGTATTGGAACGTTATTCTTAGGTTTGCCAGCCGCCCATATGCTGCAGCAGTTATCTGATTGATGTGTGCCTCAGGAGATGTGCTCGGTATTATACTCACCCCAAGATCTTTTTCCTTGAGTGAGGTTTGCAGTCTTTGGCTACCTAGACTATACTCTGTCTGCAGTCTTCTTTGCCCTTCCCCGATCTTCATGACTTTACATTTGGCAGGGTTAATTTCCAGGAGCCAGTTACTGGACCAGGCTTGTAGCCTGTCCAGGTCTCTTGTAGTCCTGCCTGATCCTCGACTGATTTAATTCTTCTCATTACCTTCACATCATCTGCAAACATTGACACTTCTGAGTCTATCCCTTCCGTTATGTCATTCACATATACCAAAAACAGTACAGGTCCTAGGACTGACCCTTGTGGAGCCCCACTCGTCACATACCATGACTCGTTGTTGCCTCCCTGTCAGATATTCTCTGATCCATTGCAGTGCCTTTCCTGTTACGTGTGCCTGATCCTCTAGCTTTTGCATTAACCTCTTGTGAGGAACTGTGTCGAACGCCTTCTTGCAGTCCAAGAAAATGCAGTCTATCCACCCCTCTCTCTCGTGTCTTACTTCTGTTACCTTGTCATAAAACTCCAGTAGGTTTGTGACACAGGATTTTCCTTCCCTGAAACCGTGCTGGTTGTCGTTTATAAGCTTGTGTCTTTCTAGTTGTTCCACCACTCTCCTCCTGATGATCTTCTCCATGACTTTGCATACTATACACGTCAGTGACACAGGTCTGTAGTTTAATGCCTCATGTCTGTCTCCTTTCTTAAAAATTGGAACTACATTTGCCATCTCCCACGCCTCAGGTAGTTGCCCAGTTTCAATGGATGTGTTGAAGATTTGTGTTAGTGGCACACCCAACATCTCTGCTCCCTCTCTAAGGACCCACGGAGAAATGTTCTCCGGTCCCACCGCTTTTGAGGTATCGAGTTCACATAGCAGCTTCTTCACCTCCTCCTCGGTTGTGTGTATTTCATCCATTACTTGTTGATATACCTCCTTATTCTGAATTCCTGGAGTCCTTCCTGTCTCCTCTGTAAATACTTCTTTAAATCTCATGTTGAGCTCCTCACATACCTCTTGGTCGTTTCTTGTGAAATCCCCACCTTCCTTCCTCAGCCTGATTACCTGGTCCTTGACTGTTGTTTTCCTCCTGATGTGGCTATATAACAGCTTTGGGTCAGACTTGACTTTTGATGCTATATCATTTTCATATTGTCGCTGAGCCTCCCTTCTTACCTGTGCATATTTGTTTCTGGCTCTTCGGCTAATCTCTTTATTTTCCTGAGTCCTTTGTCTTCTGTACTTTTTCCATTCTCTATTACACTTAGTTTTTGCCTCCCTACACCTCTGGGTGAACCAAGGACTCGTTCTGGTCTTCCCATTGCTTCTGTTTCCCTTGGGGACAAACCTCTCCTCTGCCTCTTTGCATTTGGTTGTCACATATTGCATCATTTCTTTTACTGGTTTTCCTGCCAATTCTCTCTCCCACTGAACGTCTTGTAGGAAGTTCCTCATGCCTGTGTAGTCCCCCCTTTTGTAGTTTCGTTTCTCCCTTCCTATTCCTGCTCCCCTCTCCACTTGTAGCTCAACTATATAATCAAAACACAGAACCAAATGATCACTAGCTCCAAGGGACCTTTCATACGTGATATCCTCGATGTCCGAACTACTCAAGGTGAATACTAGGTCCAGTCTTGCTGGATCATCCCCACCTCTCTCTCTGGTAGTGTCTCTAACATGTTGATGCATGAGGTTTTCCAGTACCACATCCATCATCTTGCCTCTCCATGATTCAGGACCCCCGTGGGGCTCCAGGTTTTCCCAATCAATCTCCTTGTGATTGAAATCACCCATAACTAGTAACTTTGCTCTCCCCATGTGGGCTCTTCTGGCTACCTCGGCTAGTGTGTCTACCATTGCTCTGTTGCTCTTATCATATTCTTCTCTTGGCCTCCTGCAGTTCTGTGGCGGGTTGTACATTACAGCAATTACCACCTTATGGCCCTCAGACTGAATTGTTCCTACTATGTAGTCCCTTTCACCCATTCCATCCATTCCTTACACTTCCTCAAATCCCCACCTGTTCTTAATGAGCAGTGCAACTCCTCCTCCCCCTCTGATCCCTCTATCTTTCCTGAGGATTTGATATCCGGGTGGAAAGATTGCATCTGTTATCATCCTGGTGAGTTTTGTTTCTTTGAGTACTATTATGTCTGGGGATGTCTCCTTTATTCTTTCATGCCACTCCTCACATTTATTTGTTATACCATCTGCATTTGTATACCAAACCTTCAACTTCTTTTCTAAAACCATAGTCTGGGGGGTACGTTGGGGTTGGGAAAGTGAGAGATCTGATGGGGAACTATGGGTGGTTGGTGTGAAGGTGGAGTTTGTAATGAGGTGGGTTTGTAATGAGGAGAGTTATTAAATGGAGAGTTAGAGGTATCGGGAAGATGGAGAGAATATTTTGAGGAGTTGTTAAATGTTGATGAAGACAGGGAAGCTGTGATTTCGTGTGTAGGGCAAGGAGGAATAACATCTTGTAGGAGTGTGGAAGAGCCAGTTGTGGGTGTAGGGGAAGTTCGTGAGGCAGTGGGTAGAATGAAAGGGGGTAAGGCAGCTGGGATTGATGGGATAAAGATAGAAATGTTAAAAGCAGGTGGGGATATAGTTTTGGAGTGGTTGGTGCTATTATTTAATAAATGTATGGAAGAGGGTAAGGTACCTAGGGATTGGCAGAGAGCGTGTATTGTTCCTTTGTATAAAGGCAAAGGGGACAAAAGAGAGTGCAGAAATTATAGGGAATAAGTCTGTTGAGTGTACCTGGTAAAGTGTATGGTAGAGTTATTATTGAAAGAATTAAGAGTAAGACAGAAAGCAGGATAGCAGATGAACAAGGGGCTTTAGGAAAGGTAGGGGGTGTGTAGACCAAGTGTTTACAGTGAAACATATAGGTGAACAGTATTTGGATAAGGGTAAAGATGTTTTTGTGGCATTTATGGATTTGGAAAAGGCGTATGATAGGGTAGATAGGGGGCAATGTGGCAGATGTTGCAGGTGTATGGAATAGGAGGAAGGTTACTGAAAGCAGTGAAGAGTTTTTATGAGGATAGTGAGGCTCAGGTTAGAGTGTGTAGGAGGGAAGGGACTATTTCCCAGTAAAAGTGGGCCTTAGACAAGGCTGTGTGATGTCACCGTGGTTGTTCAATATATTTATAGATGGGGTTGTAAGAGAAGTGAATGCGAGGGTCTTGGCAAGAGGTGTTGGGCTAAAAGATAAAGAAGCAAATACAAAGTGGGAGTTGTCACAGTTGCTTTTTGCTGATGACACTGTGCTTTTGGGAGATTCTGAATAGAATTGATGAGGGGAAAAGGGTGAGTGGAGCACTTCGGAGTCTGTGGAGACAAAGAACCTTGTATATGGGTGTGAAGCATGGGTGATGAATGTTGCAACGAGGAGAAGGCTGGAGGCAGTGGAGATGTCATGTCTGAGGTCAATGTGTGGTGTGAATATAATGCAGAGATTTCGGAGTTTGGAAATTAGGAGGAGGTGCGGGATTACCAAAACGATTGTCCAGAGAGCTGAGGAGGGGTTGTGAGGTGGTTTGGACATGTAGAGAGAATGGAACGAGACAGAGTGACTTCGAGAGTGTATAAATCTGTAGTGGAGGGAAGGCGGGGTAGGGGTCGGCCTAGGAAAGGTTGGAGGGAGGGGGTAAAGGAAGTTTTGTGTGCGAGGGGCTTGGACTTCCAGCAAGCATGTGTGAGCGTATTTGATAGGAGTGAATGGAGGCATATGGTTTTAATACTTGCATGCTGTTGGAGTGTGAGCAAAGTAACATTTATGAAGGATTCAGGGAAACCGGCAGGCCGGACTTGAGTTCTGGAGATGGGAAGTACAGTGCCAGCACTCTGAAGGAGGGGTGTTAATGTTGCAGTTTTATAACATTAGTGTAAAGCACCCCTCTGGCAAGACAGTGATGGAGTGAATGATGATGAAAGTTTTTTCTTTTTCGGGCCACCCTGCCTTGGTGGGAATCGGCCGATGTGTTAATAAAAAAAAAAATAATAAAATAATCAAATAGAAGCGCTAAACCATAGGGGTTATACAGCACTGCAGGTTATTGTAGGATGCAGGGAGAGTGGGTTGCAAGAGGAAGATTAGTAGGGTATGGAGTGCAAGATGATGGATAGTGCAGGGATGGAGGGTAGCAAGAGATCGAGATAGAAGGGACTGAGGGAGGTGCTAGAGGTATAATCTTCAGAGTTTGTGTAGTAAGTCAGTTTCTGTCAAAAAGTCAAGGAGAGAGTCAGGATTAAAGGAGGGTCCATCTGCAAGAAGGGAAGGTAAAGAAAGGGCCGCAGAGCGAAGACATCGTTGGAGGTAAATTCTGCGTGCTCGTTGATAGAGTGGGCAGTCCAACAGGATATGTTGAACAGACACTGGAACCTGACAATGCTCACAGAGAGGGGCAGGGAGCGTCTCCATGAGATACCCGTGAGTAAGACGAGTATGGCCGATGCGAAGACAGGAGAGAGTAGTTTCCCAACCTCGACATTGGTGACAAGAAGAAGGCCAGAAACCTATAACCGGTTTAATAGAATGAAGTTTGTTATTCAGCAGGTCAGACCAGCGTTGTTACCAACAGGTGCGAAGGTGGGTAGCAATGACCGCAAAATAGTCTGTGAAAGGAACACCTCTATATGAAACTGGAAGGTCATGTACTGCTGACAGCGCAGCAGTGTCTGCCTGTTCATTGCCTTCTACGTCAACATGACCAGGGACCCAACAAAAAACAATATCTTTATGCTTGCTAAAGATACAGCGTAACCAAAGGTGGATACGAAGAACTAGGGGGTGAGGTGTGTCAATTTTACGAATAGCCTGTAAAGCACTAAGGGAGTCTGAAACGACCACAAATGGTGACTCAGGCATAGATGCAATACGGATAAGTGCCACAAGAATAGCATACAATTCAGCCGTAAATATGCTAGCCGAGGGTAATAGATGCCCTCGTACAATGCTGTCCGGAAACACTGCTGCGAATCCGACGCCGTCAGATGACTCTGAACCATCTGTGTATACTTTGATGGCATGGGAATGAGAACGGAAGTGGTCTAGAAAGAAAGTGCGAGAAGCCGCCGTAGGTAGTTGGGCTCTTGCGCAAGATAGAGGAATAGAACAGACACGGACAGTAGGAACTTCCCAAGGGGGTAGGGGAAAGGGAGATGTCACATGAACATATAGAGGTGGGAGCTGAAGGGAAGACAGGAGTGAATGTAGACAAAGAGAAAAGGGACGAAGTAAGCAGGGGCGACGAACAAATAAAGAGCGCCTACTAACATCTGTAACAATCCTATACATGGAAGGATTGCAGAGGTCATGAGAGCGAACAAAATAGCGAAGGCAATGTGCATCACGACGATCGGATAAGGATGGAATGTTCGCTTCTACATAGAATCTCTCAACCGGGGAAGAACGAAATGCACCAAGGCATAAGCGTAATCCTTGGTGATGGATGGGATTAAGGATGGAAAGAGTAGCAGGGGAGGCCGCAGAATATATCTGGTCACCATAATCGAGTTTCGACAAAATTAGGGCTGAATGTAGGCAAGGAGGGTTCTACGATCAGCCCCCCATGAAAGATGTGCAAGGGTTTTAAGAAGGTTCAGCCTGGTGTGACAAGTTGCCTTCAGAGAGGTAATGTGAGGTTTCCAGGACAATCCACGGTCGAACAGGAGGCCGAGATTATTATTATTATTATAATCAAATAGAAGCGCTAAACCACAGGGGTTATACAGCGCTGCAGGTTATTGTAGGATGCAGGGAGAGTGGGTTGTAAGAGGGAGATGGATGATTAGTAGGGTATGGTGTGCAGCATGACGACGGTGGATAGTGCAGGGATAGAGGGTAGCAAGAGATCGAGGTAGAAGGGACTGAGGGAGGTGCTAGAGGTATAATCTTCAGAGTTTGTGTAGTAAGTCAGTTTCTGTCAAAAA
>WNWK01058495.1:0-10437 GCA_009830355.1 Cherax destructor | reverse complement strand
TTTTAAAGGGTTTGGAAAGAGGTATGGGGGTAAGTAAGTTAGTAAACAAAGGATTGGGGACTTGAGGGCTTTGGATTGGAGAAAAAATATTTTTGGGATTCGGGGTCGGTTACCCTGTAAAGGATTCGGGGTCGTTAGCCGGACTTGAGCCCTGGAGGGGGGAAGTACAGTGTCTGCACTCTAAAGGGGGGTTTGGGGTTATTTCTGCTCAGGGACATCAAAAGTGTCGTATCTGCCCCCCTCGGGAAAGACATTAATAGTGTGAATGATGGTAAAAGTTTTTTTTTATGGGTCACCCTGCCTCGGTGGGGGACGGCAAGCATGTTAAAAAAATTAAAATTTTTCCTGAAACCTGCAAGGTTCAGGTAGTCTTCTACTTCTACTTACACTTAGGTAACACTACACATGCATGTACAAAAAATATTTTAACCACTCGGGTTTTTTTTTATTTTCTTCCTGGTTCTTGTTTTTGTTTATACTGCTTATCTCCAGGGGGGAAGTGGAACAGAATTCTTCCTCCGTAAGCCATGCGTGTCGTAAGAGGCGACAAAATGGGGAACAATGGGCATAACCCCTTCTCCTGTATACATTACTAAAAACAAGATAAGGTATGAAAAGAAAAATTGAAAGTGAAAAAGGAAAGAGTAAGGTGATAGGATAAAAAAAAGATTAGGTGACAAAAATTGGATATAATTGGAGGGGGGAAGTATGGGGGGGTGAATGTATTCAGATATTTGGGAGTGGACATGTCAGCAGATGGGTCTATGAAGGATGAGGGAATCATAGAATTGATGAAAAAAGGGTGAGTGGTGCACTTAGAGTCTGTGAGACAAAAACTTTGTCCATGGAAGAAAAGGGGGAAATGTTGGGGTATATTATACCAACACTCTTATATGGGTGTGGCATGGGTGATGAATTTGAAACAAGAAGGCTGGAGGCAGTGGAGATGTCATGTCTGAATATAATGCGGGGAATACGGAGTTTGGAAATTGGGGAGGAGGTGCGGATTACCAAAACTATTATCCAGGGGCTGAGGGGGGGTGTTAATGTTGCAGTTTTATAACTTTTTTTTAAAAACCCCCCTCGGGAAAAACAGTGATGGAGTGAATGGTGAAAATTTTTTTTTTTGGGGCCCCCCCCTGCCTTGGTGGGAATAAATATTTTAAAATGTGTTAAAAAAAAAAAGATATGGAAAAAATTCAAAAAATTGGGGTTTTTTAATGTGCGTGGATGTAGGGGGATGATAAGAAAGTGATGATTGCTGATTTATGAATGAAAAAAGTTGGGTGTCCTCCCCAAAAAAACAAAGTAAAAAGGGGGAGGCGGGGTTTTTGGGGGAAAATAAAGGGAATAAGTCAGGTGTATCCAAAAAGGGGGTTTAGCCAAAGGGAAAGGGGGGAAATAATGTTGAAGGATCTGTTATGGAGAGATGGGGGCATAAATGTATAAACCCAAAGGGTTATTTGGGTTAAAAAAAGGGGCCGGGTGTGAAAAATTGGGCATAATAAGGGCTTATCACATGGAAAGAGAGAAGTGAGGGAGAGAGTTTTTTGGGGAAAAGTTAAAGTGTGTAGGAATTTTTTAGCCAAGTGAGAAGTAATCGTGGTAGGGGCCCCAAAGCCAAAGAGAAGTGTTTAGAGAGGGGGTGGTAGGTAAGTTTGGGGACCCGGTGTAAATGATAAGGGGGGGCATTTGATTGAACTTTTATAAAAAGGGGGTTTGGATAGATAAACATATTTTAATAAAAAAGGATATAAAAAACCAGTTGTGAGTGGGGGGAAGTTCGTAGGCAGTGAGTAGAATAAAAGGGGGGAAAAGCAGCTGGGATTGATGGGATAAAATAGAAATGTTAAAGGCAGGTGGGTATATAGTTTTAGGTGGTTAGTTTTTTTATTTAATAAATGTATGGAAGAGGGTAAGGTACCTAGGATTGGCAGAGGCACATGTTCCTTTGGAAAAAGGAGTGTAAAAATTATGGGAATAGGGCTGTTAAGTATACCTGGTAAACTGTATGGTAGGAGTTACTATTGAAAGAATTAAAGTAAGAGGAAAGCAGGATAGCAGATGAACAAGGAGGTTTTTGGAAAGGGGAGGGGGTGGTAGACCAAGTGTTTGCAGTAAACATATAGGGGAACAATATTTAGATGAGGGGAAAGGGTGTTTTTGGCATTTTTTGGATTTGGAAAAGGCATTTGATAGGGTGGATGGGGGCAATGTGGGAGATGTTGCAAATGTTTGGGAAAAGAAGGGAGGTTTTGAAAGTGGTGAAAAATTTTTGAGGATATGAGGCTCAGGTTAGAGTATGTAGGCAAAAGGGGAAATTTTTTCCCAGTAAAAGTATACATTGGGCGGGATTTTGATGTCCCCGGGGTTCAATATATTTATAGATGGAGTTGGGTTAAAAAAATAAAAAGAATCTAACCAAAAAAGGGAGTTTCCGTTTCTCTTTCTATACACTTGGGTTTTGGGGATTCTAAGAGAAGTTAGAGGTTGGGGAAATTTTGGGGGGTTATGAAAAAAAAATAAAAAAAATAAAACAGTATGGGGATGGGATAACAAAAACAGATAACGGAAGGTTGGGTATCAGATTGGAAGAGGAGGAGGGGGCAAATGTTTAATTTTGGGGGTGGGTATGTCAGCAGATGGGTATAAAGGATGACGTGAATCGTAGAATTAACGAGGGGGAAAAAGGGGAGTGATCACGAGGACGGGGGAAAAGGGGCTTTTTCCATGACAGCAAAGGGGAATTTTGAGATATGGTTTCCAACACCTTTTTGGGGGGTGAACGGGGGGTGAAAGTTGCAACAAGGAGAAGGCTGGAAAAAATGGAATGTCATGTCTGAGGGCAATGTTTTTGGAATATAACAGAGAATCCTGTTTTGGGTTGGGGGGGGTGTGGGTTCCCAAAAATATTTCCAAAAACTGAGGAGGGGTTATTGAAATGGTTTGGACATATGAGAGGATGGAACAAAACAGAAGCTTTGGGGTGTATAAATCTGTAGTGGAGGAAGGTGGGTAGGGGGCGGGTAGAAAAAGGGTTTGGGGGAGGGGGGAAAAGGTTTTTTGTGCGAGGGGGTTGGGTTTCCCCTAGACTTTGAGAAAGCCATCGAGCAGCCATCACTCAGCCCCCCCACAAGACTCGTGGAAATCTGTGTTTTAAACGCTAAAACCCCTCTCAGGGCCCTAAGTATGCTATGGAGAAGGAGCAGCACGGTGGATTCCCCAGTATGAAAACAACGGATATACCCCACTCCACTAAGGTGGCAGCAAAACAGTAGCTAAGAACTATAGAAAAGCTTTAACGTCCCATATTTAAAAAACTTTGAAAAGGGGTTTTAAGAAGCAGGATGCAAACCACCTGGACTCCCAAAAAATTTCCCAAACCCCGACAACATGGTTTAACAGGTCGCTCCTGCCTCTCCCAACTGCTAGACCCCTATGATATGGTCTTAGATGCTCTGGAAACAACAGAATGCAGATGTTTATAAAGATTTAAAAACCGCTGGGCAGTGTAATCCCAAAAAGGGTGGGGAATAGCAAAAAAAACAAAAATACCCCGGGGGCCCCGGAAAAAAAAAAAAAGGAAAAAAAAACTTTTTTGGGAAAAGGTAAAGGCGGGGATGGATCTTCAACTTTCTAAAAAAAAACCCCAAAAATGGGAAAAACAAACAAAAGGGAAGGTAGGGTTTTTGGGGGTAAAAAACAGGAAAAGGGTTTTTTTTCAAAATTCGGGGATGCTGCCATAGTGAAGGCTCTGTCCCACAAACACAGTACTCCACCTATCCTGTTCCTCATTCTCATTCAGACAAAGACAGAGATTTAAAACCCAAACACTGTATCATCCTTTTCAGAATACTAGGATCTGATGGGGTGTCATCCTGAGGGCACGCAAATCTGAAGATATAAACCAAGTTTTTCCCAAAGGGCAACAGAGAACAATAGTGTTCAAGAAGACAAATTTCCCAAATACCCGATATGGAAAACTGGAGGAAATAATACTAGACTGAATACTACAAATTCTAATCACAAAATAGACGGAAAAGTAAGGGAAGGGCCTGGGTGTGGTAAATTAAAACCCCACCTTCAAGGACCACAACAACCCCTATCACATCTGCAAAAAAAGGGGAAAGGCTTGAAAAAAAATGGTAATGAGAAAAAATTTTTTTTAGGGTAGAATACTGCTGTAAAACATCTCTATTCAAGGCAGGTGAAATTGCAGATCTAGAGAATGTACAAAAACCTTTAGTGGACGATAAGTTCCATCAAACACCAACACCGGGGAAAGCCTGGAAGCACTAGCGTATTCACTGGGGCCAGGCGAGAGATATATCATAATCCAAACCCGGGAAATTCTGGGGACTGGTCCCCAATATGCACAAGAAACCCCATACGAAAGCAATAGACTTGGCAGACGGTGCAACGTACCCCCAGTGAAGAGTAGGGGCGCCACGGGTTACACTAAGAGAAAACACAATAAGTGTCCGGGGCCCAAGACTGTTCAACAGCCTCCCACCAGCTATAAGGGGCATTACCGTAGACCTCTGTTGTCTTCAAGAGGGAGCTGGACAGATACCTAAAGTCAGTGCCAGATCAGCCGGGCTGTGGTTCATACGTTGGACTACGTGCAGCCAGCAGTAACAGCCTCGTTGATCAGGCCCTGATCCACCGGGAGGCCTGGTCATAGACCGGGCCGTGGGGACGTCGATCCCCAGAATGCCCTCCAGGTAGACCCCATGTAGGTAAGCGTGCGTGAGCGTGTTAGATAGGAGCGAATGGAGACAAATGGTTTAGGACTTGGCTGCTTTTGGGAGTGTAAGCAAGGTAACATTTATGAAAGGGTTTAAAGAAACCAGCAGGCCGGACTTGATTCCTGGAGATGGAAGCAGTGCCGGCACTCTGAAGGAGGGGTGTTAATGTTGCAGTTTTGTAGTGTAGTGTAAGCACGCCTCTGGCAAGACAGTGATGGAGGGAATGATGATGAAAGTTTTCTTTGTCAGGTCACCTTGCCTTGGTGGGAAACGGCCTATGTGTTATTAAAAAAAAAAAAAAAAAATATTTATTTTTATTATTATTATTATATTACAGTTATTATTAATGTTATTTTTTTTTATTATTTTATTATTATTATTATTATTATTATTATTATTATTATTATTATTATTATTATTATTTTTAATTATTATTAATGTTATTTTTATTATTTTTTTTTTATTTCTAATAATCAATAATAATAAATAATTTTAAAGTATTATTATTAGTAGTAGTCGTAGTAGAAGTAGTCGTAGTAGAAGTAGTCGTAGAGAAGTAGCTTCCTGAACGTGTATTCCAGTCCCGTGTGGCGCTGTGCCAGAGGTTTGTTTTGCTATTGTCCGACTTGATTTTATAATAATATATGCACATCAAACTCTGATATAAGGAAATTTTATCCAAGGTCATTTTCGGAAATGTGAGATGAAGTTTTGCGAGGAATTATTTATACTTCCGCCTAACAATGAGAGTAAAGAAAGGAGACAGTAGAGAGGGAAAATTTCCCAAAGCACAGATCAAGCGTGGGGAATCTCAAGCACAAGGTCCATTAAACTATTTGTAATCCGCCTACTGTAAAGGAAGGAAGCATTTAAGCACCTTAGAATCTTACTGCTGTAAGGGAAGGCAGCATTTAGCCCCTTTGAGTCTTGCTGCTGTAAGGGAAGGCAGCATTTAAGCACCCTTAGAGTCTTACTGCTGTAAGGGAAGGGCATTTAAGCACCCTTAGAGTCTTACTGCTGTAAGGAAAAGGGAGCATTTAAGGACCCTTAGAGTCTTACTGCTGTAAGGAAGGCACATTTAAGCACCCTTAAGAGTCTTTCTGCTGTAAGGAAAAGGGAGCATTTAAGGACCCTTAGGGGTCTTCTGCTGTAAGGGAAGGCAGCATTTAAGACCCTTAGAGTCTTCTGCTGTAAGGGAAGGCAGCTTTTAAACCCCCCCTTTAAAGAGTCTTGCTGCTGTAAGGGGGAAGGCAGCTTTTAAAACCCCCTTAGAGTTTTACTGCTGTAAGGAAGGGAAAACTTTTAAAACACCCTTAGAGTCTTCTGCTGAAAGGGGGAAAAACATTTAAGCTTTTAGGGTCTTACTGCTGAAAGGGGAAAGGCAGCTTTTAAAACACCCTTAGGGTCTTCTGCTGTAAGGGAAGGCAGCATTTAAGCACCCTTAGAGTCTTACGCTGAAAGGGGAAGGAAACTTTTAAAGGGACCCTTAAGTCTTCTGCTGAAAGGGGGAAGGAAACATTTAAGCACCCTTAGAGTCTTACTGCTTTTGGGGGGAAGGAAACTTTTAAAGCACCCTTAGAGTCTTTTCCCGTAAGGGAAGGCAGCATTTAAGCACCCTTAGAGTCTTATTTTTGCTGTGGGGAAGGCAGCATTTAAGCACCCTTAGGTCTTCTGCTGTAAGGGGAAAGGCAGCTTTTAAAACACCCTTAGAGTCTTACTGCTGAAAGGGAAGGCAGCTTTTAAAGGGCCCCCTTAGAGTCTTCTGTTGAAAGGGAAAAGGCAGCTTTTAAAACACCCTTAGAGTCTTACTGCTGAAAGGGGAAGGAAAACATTTAAGCCCCCTTAGAGTCTTCTGCTGAAAGGGAAGGAAACATTTAAGCACCCCTTGAGTTTTACTGCTGAAAGGGGAAGGCAGCATTTGGGCCCCCAAGAGTGGAAAAATAACATGAATTTTGGGGTCAAAAAACTCCTTTTTTCAGAGGGATTTATTGCCCAACCAGTATATTTTTCCCAAATAACACCAAGTTATTAACTATAAATATTTTAAAAAATTTAACCACCGAATATTACAATGATTTTGGGTTTAAATTTTTTTGCAAACATAAATTTACTGATAATGACCTGTTGTGCTCCTTAATTTAGTTCCACTTCTCCATCCTTATTTAAAGGGTGGAGAATGGATGGAAAATGGTTTCCCCGGAAACCTCCCCCATAGGAACTTTGGGGAGTTTATTAAGGGCTTATTCATTTTTTTTCACTAGTTAAGAACTGCTGAAATACCCCGACTCTTCCTCCCCACTAGTAGAAAGTGGCTCCCCCTTGCTAGTAGAAAGTGGCCCCTTTCTAGTATTTTCTTCTTGTTAGCTGAGAGTTCCTCAGTTACGGGCAACTCATTCTTGCTAATCGAGAGTTGCGCAAAAACCTGGCACTTTCTTCTGCCAGCTAAGAGATGCTCTAACACTGAAACTAGCATTTTTCCAGCAAAGATTTGCTAAATTTCTAATTTTAATGGGAAAAAAAATTTTTTTCATATTTTATAGGTAAATTTAAAATTTTTTTTAACCATTTTAATTTTTGCCTATGATATATATTTTCCTTAATAATTAGAAATATAAATAGTTTACAGATACTACGCCCCCTCTAATTAAAACATCTCACAAGGGGGCTCAGTACTTTCCTCAAAAAAGTAATTATTAATTTACATCTTTTCAGGGGACATTAAGGATATTTTTTTTCTTTTGAAATTTCTCAACTTGTCCGTCTATCTCCCCAGCTGTTTTTTTTATGTGTCCATATGGAGCTCATCAGCTCTCTTTACTAAGAGTTCCATTAACTTTCGTCTCCGTTAGAGACGAGAGTTAATGGAACTCTTTCGTCATAGGAATTTTCATCAACTGAGGTACTGTCTTGCCCTTAGTGAAGTCCTCTCATTAATTTTCTTGACTGTATTGGAAATGTCATGAACTTTCATGTATTCTCAGGTTCACTGGGAAGATTCCATCAGCTCGTGTATATAGACGTGTACGTGTCACACGGTAGACGTGTACGTGTCACACCGTAGACGTGTACGTGTCACACCGTAGACGTGTACGTGTCACACCGTAGACGTGTACGTGTCCACCGTAGACGTGTACGTGTCACACCGTAGACGTGTACGTGTCCACTCGTAGACGTGTACGATGTCACACGTAGTAAATAGTTGTTAGTCTCGTACATTTCCTGTCCATTTTTTGTTTTTAATAAATAGGTATTTTAGTTTATGTTCTGATACTTGCTCCTAATCACCTCGCATTATTTTTGACACAGCGGCCGTCACCCACAGAGGTAGGTTGAACCCTACAAAGAGGAACACAGCCACAGTCATTTATTTAATCTATCTTGCCGGAAAGCATGCTGACGTCACAGTTCAAATGACACTCTGAACTCCAACTTTTGGTAAGTCTGCAGGCACCGTATTCCCAATCTCAGGACTCAATCCAGCTCTAAATCAGGTTGATGTGTTGAGCAAATACATTATGTTAGAATTATCACTTCAAAAGTGAAAAGTTTTGTCTCTCATTCTCCAAATTTTGAACTTTATAGACCACCCAAAATAACAATATACATCTAAACTTCTTAACAATGGCTTAAATTAATTTATTATCTTTATTGTATACTAATATTAATTATTACAATAAAGTATAATATTAGATCCATTTCTCAACCGGGGTTCCCGGAACTGGGTTCCGCGAGGGTCGCTGGGGGTTTCCCCGAGAGGTCGCTAGGGTTTCCCCGAGAGGTCGCTAGGGGGTTTCCCCGGGGGTCGCTAGGGGTTCCGCGAGAAAGGGGGCTAGGGGGTTTCCCCGAGAGGTCGCTGGGTTCCGCGAGAGGTCGCTAAGGGGGGTTTCCCCGAGAGGTCGCTAGGGGTTCCGCGAGAGGCGCTAGGGGTTCCACGAGAGGTCGCTAGGGGTTCCACAAGAGGGCTGGGGTTCCACGAGAGGTCGCTAGGGATTCCGCGAGAGGTCGCTGGGATTCCGCGAGAGGTTAGTGGTTCCTCGAGAGGTCGCTAGGGGTTCCACGAGAGGTGGCTAGGGGGTTTCCCCGAGAGGTCACTAGGGGTTCCGCGAGAGGTGGCTAGGGGTTCCCCGAGAGGTCGCTAGGGTTCCGCGAGAGGTCGCTGGGGGGTTCCCCGAGAGGTCGCTAGGGGTTCCGCGAGAGGGCGCAGGGTTCCGCGAGAGGTCTAGGGGTTCCACGAGAGGTCGCTGGGGTTCCCCGAGAGGTCGCTAGGGGGTTCCCCGAGGGTCGCTAGGGGGTTTCCACGAGAGGTCGCTAGGGGTTCAGAGAGGTCGCTAGGGTTCCACGGGGGTGGCTAGGGGCCGCGAGAGGTCGCTAGGGGGTTTCCCCGAGAGGTCCCGGGGTTCCCCGAGAGGGGTAGGGGGTTTCCAGAGAAATAGTGATAAATAGGCTAATCATATGCAAATGCATTTTTTAGTCATTTTTTATTTGTAATTTTATATACATGTACGGCATATTCTTGGAAAATTCTTGGGTATTATAATAAAATCTATAGTCTATACGGCACCAGTGTGAAACCCCCTTTACTGGTCAGTGGACAGGTTCAGTACGTGACGGTTCGTGTATCATCAAAATGCTCACTCAGTACAGGACACATACACGGTCTCCATCAGTCCTGTCTGGGCTTCCACCTGCAGGACACATCCGTCTCCATCAGTCCTGTCTCTGCTTCCTGACCTGCAGGACACATACCGGTCTCCATCAGTCCTGTCTGGGCTTCCTGACCTGCAGGACACATACACGGGCTCCATCAGTCCTGTCTGGGCTTCCTGACCTGCAAGACACATGCACGGTCTCCCTAAATCCTGTCTCTGCTTCCTGACCTGGGAAAATACACGGTCTCCATCATCCTGTCCGGGGTTCCCCGACCTGCAGGACACCAGGCCTTTATCCTGTCTGCTTCCGACCTGCGGAAAATGCCGGGCTCTATCAGTCCCCGTCTCTGCTTCCTGACCTGCAGGACACATACAGTCTCCATCAGTCCTGTCTTTCTTCCTGACCTGCAGGACACATACACGGGCTCCATCAGTCCTGTCTGTGCTTCCTGACCTGCAGGACACATACACGGTCTCATAGTCCTGTCTTGCTTCCTGACCTGCAGGACACATGCCCTTCTCCATCAGTCCTGTCTCTGCTTCCTGACCTGCAGGAAAATACACGGCTCCATTTGTCCTGTCTGTGCTTCCTGACCTGCAGGAAAATGCACGGGCTCTATCAGTCCTGTCTCTGCTTCCTGACCTGCAGGACACATGCCGGTCTCCCAGAACATTTAATAATAATAATAATGACAATACAATTATTTATATAAATAATTATAATAATAAATATTGATAATAAGGAAAATGTTTACTGTTTCTGAAGCATCCATTATCATGGACAACTAATGAACACTTGTCAATGCTCAATAATAACTCACAAGGTGACACAAACACAGAAGAGAAACTTTGTATATTTCGACCCCTTTTTGGGATCAAAATATACAGACCAAATAATTTTCGTTTTTTGCCCTTTTGTTTTTTATGATACATTCTTATTATTAGACATCTCAAGAATCCCTGGCTGCTAAGACCGCAGCTGACACAGTTATGACATCCCTGGCTGCTATCCGACTGCAGGTGACACAGTTATGACATCC
>WNWK01058494.1:0-10438 GCA_009830355.1 Cherax destructor | reverse complement strand
CCTCCGGTTCGAAGGACCAACATGTGGAGGATGGGTACCAACGATAACGTGTCTGTATGTTACGCTAATACTTAGCTGATGGATGAATCCAAGATGTCGCACCCACCACAACACCTTCTCAGGTGATCCATATATTGCCACACTCTCCACAGGGCTGTATGGAAAAATATCACATATGAGTACTAATTATTGCCCCAAAGGAGCGTATGTCCATATTTCAGTCTTAGATGGACTGAAAGGCGTTTTACTCACTGTTTTGGACTAAAAGTCCACGTAACCCCGTCCCTAGGTAAAAATTGAATGTTCTTGAATACAAGAACTGCGCAGTTCCCTGTTTTAACAGATCATCAATTCTTACCTTGCTCGTGTAACTTTGGCGATGGTGTTGGCTCCCCATATACGGCGGAAATGCTGTCTTGTGTAGAATGCCGCTGAAGAATCACCGTCTTGTTTCGATGGAGTTCACTTGCGATTGTCTCTACGTTTCTCCTTTTGCAGTCTGAAGCTGCGCACCTTCTGAATATCTGCAATGTTGATGTTAATCACTAACGCGCTGGAACAGAGTTCTTATCTTATTTCCGACGTTAGTGGAGATTAAATGATATAACGGACGAACGAGTAATGTCTATGTTGATTTCGTCGCCTCGCGTCGCATGACCACTAGAGTCGTATGACCCGTTCTTGCGGTGGCCAAATTCAATCTGACCGCTCGTCTGCTTTTGCAGCCTCGTGCAACCATGTGGTGCCACGAGGTGCCTCGTGTTGCTGTGGTCAGCACAATTCTTGACCACTGTTGACAGTACATCTGGCATGAATTAAATTGTTTATGCAGCCAGAGGCCTTCTCTGGCCCTTTCCTAAGGGTAGAAAGGGTGAGGGCCCTTACCAAGGGTAGTGGGCGCATCCTTTGGAGAATTTTCTCCACGGCACCAAACATTGCGATTTTTCAATATTCGCGAGGCTCTTGATCCCCTAACCCTCGCGAATGTTGATGGAGACCTGTACAGTGGATCCCCATTTTTCGTAAGCATCGGATTTCGTAATTTTCGCTAATCATAACGTTTTTTTCGTCAAAATATTGCCTCGCGGATCATCATATGACTCGCTAATAGTCGTTCATCCCGAATGTATATGAGTGGCCAGAGTGGCCCCACACACCATTCACAGTCAGTGTGCCGTTATTTATCAGCGAGTGACCGTCACCCCACACATTCATATGATTGATATGTTCAACTTATATTCAAACTTTAAAACTTAGATATGCAACTTTACTTATTTTATAAATTATCAACCATAACTTTTTATTATTTTATTATTATTATTGCTTTAATTTGTTTAATCTGATTTAATTAATTTTATAATGAAAACAAAAGTACAAAACTATGTTCAAATTTCATAGCTCAAATACTCACCTTTACTCATTGTATACTATCTACAAAAATTCTTACAATTTAGTTTTAAGTTAATTTTAAGTCTGCCCAAAATGCCCTGCATACTAGGGGCTTTTGGCATGTACACCTCATGTAATCTCAAAAACCAAATGTAATTCTTTGTATCATGCCCAAATAAAAATATTATTATTATATTATTATATTATTATTATTATTATACATTTCGTAATACATATTCCATTCTTTTTTGTGCTTGCAACTGCTATATAAGCAACCATGGGCCCAAAGAAAGCTTCGAGTGCCAGCCCTATGGTAAAGAAGGTGAGAAACACAATAGAATTCAAGAAAGAACTCGTATCAAAGTACCAAAGTGGAGGAGGACGAGAGAGGGGAAAATGTGCCTTCTTCAGTGATTCAGTGATATGTACGATACTAAAGCAGCAGGAGTCGATAAAAGCTATAGCGCCAGCCAGCGATAAAGTGTAGCATTAACAGTGTAGCAAGTAAGTTAAGAGATAGAAAAAAAGACGACACGAAACTAACTCTTCCAATGTTGTTGAAAGTATATAGGGCCACTGACAACATACACCACCCTCTGCTAGCATCTCCAAGGTAAGTGTAAATATTTTATATTTATGAATTACGTACATTGTTTCAGTGTGAATAGTGGTGTGACTAGTGGTGTTTCAGTGTGACTAGCACCACTATATGGCTTATGCTGACAGTGGCCCTTTTAAGCCCAACAACAAAACACCACCACCACTCGTGATATACATAATGACATATTTTATTCATTCTAGAGTATATATCATGTTTCTATGTTATTAATATTGTTTATTATGTCATATTAGATGAATTGTGATAGATAAATAAGCCGTAGAGTTGATATTAGCTCATATTTAAGTACGTATTTTGTCCTGTCTCCAAAAACTCTCCCTCTCCCAATAAGAGTCTTCAATAAAGATATATAATAGTGTTTTAAATGTTCATTTATCCATTTCATTAGTGCTTTATATTTATTTCTCATTGTTTTCTGTATGTAAATCTAATACACTTACCATCCGACTTACGACCGAGCTTGGTTCCGACCAACCGGTCGTAAGTCAAAATGGACGTAAGTCGAACCTTACTAGTGGATATCAACATCACAGTTATTGTAATTATTTTATTTTATTGTTTTATTTTGGTATTTCATTTTTTACTTACTTTTTATGCTGTTAGTACTGTATTTTATGCTGTAAGGTTTAGGAGAGACACTGTGTACAAAACAAACAGTTGTTTATTTCCCAGAACATTTGCATAGAAAACATGGTCGTATGTTGAGCAGGTCGTAAGTCGGATAGTAGGTGTATTTAATCTCTAAAAAATGCATTTTTTGTTAATACTTTTGGGTGTCTGAAATGGATTAATTGGATTTACATTATTTAGTCAGACTCTCTGGGACGGATTAACCCTTTGACTGTTTCGGTCGTATATATACGTCTTATGAGCCAATGTTTCCGACGTATTAATACGCATAAATTCTAGTGGCTTCAAATCAAGCGGGAGAAAGCAGGTAGGCCCACATGTGCGAGAATGGGTCTCCTTGGTCAGTGTGCGCAGTATAAAAAAATTGGGTAGTCAGTGGTGCATTGTGGGAATGCCATTTCAGTAGTCCATGTTCAGCATGCCTAGCAGTAAGAAATATCTGACTCCCCGGCAAATCTGGGACTCTTCTCTTCCCCAGTGATAGCTCTAACACAGATGGAAGTGTTTCTGAAGATGAATTTCATGGTTTTGAGGAGTTTGTGATCGAAAGCAATGCCCAGGATACCAGAAGGAATGAAGGAAGAAAGAAAGGAAGGAAGGAAGAGATGAGAGGACGGAAGGAAGGAAAGAAGTAAGTAAGGAGGAAAGGAAGGAAGGAAGGAATTAAGAAAGAAAGAAAGGAAGAGATGAGAGGAAGGAAAGAAGTAAGAAAGGAAGGAATGAAGAAAGAAAGAAAGGAAGGAAGAGATGAGAGAAAGGAAAGAAGAAGTAAGGAAGGAACGTAGGTAGGAAAGAAGGAAGGATGGTGGGGAATAAGGCATGGGACCCCATGGATGTTGACAGGCAGTGAGGGTGGTGAGTGATGATATAATATGTCATTTTGACAGCAGCCCCACCCTGACTCAGCATATTTAGACGTCCACACACACACACACAGTAGGGACACCGAGTGGGCGAGTCACAACTTTTAGTGCTCCATGAATATAAGTGTTTTTGAGGGCTACCCAAGGGTACTGCAGGGGTTATCAAGTGTGTCATGGTAGTGAACAACCCTTGAAGCAATTTACGAGTTGCCCTGAGCCACATAAGTGTGGGGAGAGCCATAATTTTATAAGTGAACTAGAAATAAATATTTGGTGGCGGGGTTAGAGTGGGCCTAGTGTGCTCCAGGCGACGTTGCCACGTGTGTCACCCTAGATAATAAAGTGAAAAAAATATGTGACAAGTGAAAGTAATACAGTGAATAGGTTATATTATATATCGACAAGAAACGAAAGTGGATATACGCCAGAACATCACATCGAGTTGGTCAATCTACAGGCTACTACATGCTGGACAAGCTGCATCGCAAGTATTCACCTATGCGTGGTTTTCGGGGTGTCGGGTGTGAGTTCCAATTACCTAACCGCTAAGCTGTTTGTGAACGGTCAACTCTCATAGTAAGATAAGGAATAGGATATCAAGTACTCGGTAACAAGTAGCAACTGATAATTTCTAGTAGAAAAGGGCGAGCAGACAGGTGAAACATAGAATACATTAACTGGTAGGTCAGGTGTGTCAGGTCAGGCCAGGTAGAGGAGCACTGTAGACTATGTGTTACTCGCAGACCCCACATACACACTCATACACCATAACACTCAATTTCACCACTATTTTTCACACAATAAATCCACACACATATAGTTCCACACACACACACACACACACACGTGTGGGCTAGTCACAACTTGTAGGGCTCTGTACATATAAGTGTTTTTGAGGGCTACCCAAGGGTAATGCAGGGGTTATCAAGTGTGTCAGGGTAGTGAACAACCCTTGAAGCAATTTACGAGTTGCCCTGAGCCACATAAGTGTGGGGAGAGCCATAATTTTATAAGTGAACTAGAAATAAATATTTGGTGTCGGGGTCAGAGTGGGCTTAGTGTGCTCCAGGCGACATTGCCATGTGTGTCACCGTGGATAATAAAGTGAAATAAATATGTGACAAGTGAAAGAAATACAGTGAATAGGTTATATTATATATCGACAAGAAACGGAAGTGGATATACGCCAGAACATCACATCGAGTTGGACAATCTACAGGATACTACATGCTGGACAAGCTGCATCGCATCGCAAGTATTCACCTATGCGTGGTTTTCGGGGTGTCGGGTGCAAGTTCCAATTACCTAACCGCCAAGCTGTTTGTGAACGCTCAACTCTCATAGTAAGATAAGGAATAGGATATCAAGTACTCGGTAACAAAATAGCAATTGGTAATTTCTAGTAGAAAAGGGCGAGCAGACAGGTGAATCATAGAATACATTAACTGGTAGATCAGGTGTGTCAGGTCAGGCCAGGTAGAGGAGCACTGTAGACTACGTGTTACTCGCAGACCCCACATACCACTCATACACCATAACACAATTTCACCACTACTTTTCACACAATAAATCCACACACATATAGTTCCACACACACACACACACACACACACACATTAACTGGTAGGTCAGGTGTGTCAGGTCAGGCCAGGTAGAGAAGCACTGCAGACAACGTGTCACTCGCAAACTCCACATACACACCCATACACCATAACACACAATTTCACCACTACTATTCACACATACACACACACACATACATACACACAAACATACATACACACACACACACACACACACACACACATACATACAGCCCCCGGTGGCCTAGTGGGTAAAGCTCTTGCTTCATGCACGGAGGGGCCGGGTTCAATTCCCGGTGGGGCAGAAACATTTCGAAGTGTTTCCTTACATACACATACACACACACATATATACAACAGGCCTAGTGTCTAATTGACATGTGCCTAGGACAAAATGGTAACTAACACACACACACACACACACACACACACACACACACACACACACACACACACACACACACACACCACACCAAGCTTCCAGATGCTAATAGCAGTTGTAGGAAAGTGTCCAGTCATTAATATATGTGTACAGTGGACCGCCGAGTTTCAGCCATAATTTGTTCCAGAAGGCTGTTCAAGTGCCATTACCGAATAAATTTGTTCCCATAAGGAATAATGTAAAGTAGGTTAGTCCATTTCAGACCCCCAAAAATACACTTACAAAAGCACTTACAATAATACACTTACATAATTGTTCGAGTTTTGAGGTGATCGAAACTCGGGGGTCCACTGTATATATATTATAGAACAATAGTAATAAAAAAAAAAATTGTATTTGTTGGTTTGTGTAAACAAGTTTTGTAAACAATATAATGATAATAATGTTTGTGCGGTTATTGTGTTGCATACAACGAGTGTATATATGTACATTGCACATTACTTTGGTCTCACAGGCCACATAAGTTACTTGGAAAAAAAAAAATATTGGAAAATACAAGAAACCTTCGAATGGGAGTAAATATAAGTGTACCAGTGAGCAGAATTCGCCACTGTTGCCATACACTGCTCATTTTCTGCCAACTTTATGCCTCTATATCTCGGCAAGTACCGATCTCAAAAAAAAAAATTTTAGGCTTTAACCCGTAAACGGTCCAAACGTATATATACGTTAGTACTGCTACTGCCCCAAACGTATATTTACGTTTTATTTTTCCTGCCTCCAAATTTGGCACAATTGGCCTGAGATGCCTGGTCAGCATAAAATAGGTCTTAGCCCTTGGTGTGCGCTGTATTTAAAAAATCTGGGACCACTTAGTACCTTGTGGGAGGACCAGTTCAAATGAGCACCAGCTAGAGCAAATAGAGTGGCAAACACATGGGATTCACTGATGTCATGTACTATTAACTCTCCCATTTTAAGTGGAAAGTGATGTTGACCTCGAGTTTAGTGGTTCTGAGGTGGATATGGCCATAAGTGGTCGAGGAAATATCAAAAACCTTGATAATAACCCATGTGCAACATATGTGCAACATCCTTTCAGAATGTCTTATAACCTATGCCTGTCTATCTTTGCCTGTCTCTGTCTATCTGTCTCTGTCTATCTCGATCTGACTCTTGTCTATCTCTGTCTCACAAGTACACAAATACAATTATACATAGTGTAAATTTCCTAGATTAACCCAAAAAATCCAGACAAAGTGCTTGTAGATATAATGTGTAAACATGACTGGCAAATACGTATTTACACTTGCTCAGGAACCAGACGTGTTGGTTCAGGAGTGGATCTCTCTGAGACGGGAGAGCTAGATGCTAGACGGACAGACAGAGAGCTTGACAGACAGAAAGAGAGCTTGACAGACAGACAGATAGACAGAGACAGAGATTTTAAATTTTGCCGCCGAAGTAGCTAGTTTATTGTGCACCCCATATCCATCCTGTGGACGGTAGCGCAAGAGCATAGGCAGAGAGCTTGGCACACACATATAGACAGAGAGCTTGACAGACACAGATAGACAGAGAGCTTGGCAGACAGATAGACAGAGTTTGACAGACAGATATGTTTGTGTAACAGTGAAAACAGAGGGGGATACTCATCAAATGTCACCCCTTATCTTATCTTATCACTGCACCCTCGCATACGCTCATCATATGTCACCAATTATCTTCTCTTATCTTGTCACTGTCAGCAGTGGACTGACTTGTCTTACATCATGCTTGAAGGGAACTTATTATTTCTTATTCTTATTATTATTATTTTCATTATTCATATTATTATTCCTATTATTATTATTATTATTATTATTATTATTATTATTATTATTATTTACTCCCACATATCCAAAACATTGCTGGGACCTATAAATACTTTGTATATATTCCTAGACAATAGTAAATGACCAAAGCAGGTGTAAATGTCCACCTGTCAGTGTGTTTGTGACAATTTGAGTACAATTTCAGTACCTAATATTAGTGTTAGAACAAAGAACTACTGTAAATTATAATTATCAGAACATAAAAATTATATAAAATAATATAAAAACAAGAAAAAAAGGTATATCGGCAACACTTCTGCAAGCGGCAGTACTTGATGTTGCGGCCAGGTGAGCATTCAATGCCAACTTCTCGGCCTCATATATCGGTACGTACTGAGCCTAATTTTTTTTTTATCATATAACACTTAGAAAAATGTGCTCTTTATTTTTTTTTTTTTCAAAATATTCGGGGCACTGGCATAGTAAACGTATATATACGTTTGGACGTTTATGGGTTAAACGCTCAGCAAAATAATCCTAACATTTTGGTAAGAAAAAATCTTTTTTTTTTTTTAATATTTTGAGACAGAATGACAGTTTCAGAATTGGGCTTGCGACAGTCAAAGGGTTAACCCTTTGTCTGTTTCGGTCATATATATACATCTTACGAGCCACTGTTTCGGACGTATCTATACACCTAAATTCTAGCGGCCTCAAATCAAGTGGGAGAAAGCTGGTAGGCCCACATGTGAGAGAATGGGTCTGTGTGGTCAGTGTGCGCAGTATAAAAAAAATCGGGCAGCCAGTGGTGCATTGTGGGAAAGCTATTTCAGTAGTCCATGTTCAGCATGCCTAGCGATAAGAAATACCTGACTCCCCGGCGAATCTGGGACTCTTCTCTTCCCCAGTGATAGCTCTAACACAGATGGAAGTGTCTCTGAAGATGAATTTCATGGTTTTGAGGAGTTTGTGACCGAAAGCAATGCCCAGAATACCAGAAGGAAGGAAGGAAGAGATGAGAGGAAGGGAAGAAGAGATGAAAGGAAGGAAGGAAGGAAAGAAGAGATGAGAGGAAGGAAGGAGAAAAGGAAGGAAGGAAAGAAGAAAGAAAGGAAGGAGAGATGAGAGGAAGGAAGGAACAAAATAAGTAAGAAAGGAAGGAAGAAAAAAGGAAGGAATGAATGAAGGAAGAAAGGAAGGCAGGAAGGAAGGAAGAGATGAGAGAAAGGAAGGAAGGAAATAAGTAAGAAAGGAAGGAATGAAGGAAGAAAGGAAGCTAGGAAGGTAGGTAGGAAGGAAAGGAAGGAGGTTGTGGGGAAGAAGACATGGGTCCCCTTTTGTGTTGGCAGGTTGACAGCAGTGAGGGTGGTGAGTAATGGTATAATATGTCATTTTGACAGCTACCTTACCCTGACTCAGCAAATTTAGATGTCCACACGCTTCAAGCGCTAAGGGAAGTTGATGGAAAGTGTCCAGTCATTATATACATGTATGTGTATATATATTATAGAACAATAGCAATAGGTGGGTAGGTAAGTAAGTAGGTAGGTAAGTAGGTAGGCAAGTAAGTAGGTAGGCAAGTAAGTAGATAGGCAAGTAAGTAGGTAGGCAAGTAGGTAAGTAAGTAGGTATGTAAGTAGGTAAGCAAGTAGGTACGTAAGTAGGTAGGAAGGACTACAGATGACACCCGAATCTGTATGACAGTGTCCACCGTTGAAGACACTGCAAGACTCCAAGCAGACATAAACCAAATCATTAAATGGGCTGCAGAAAACAATATGAAGTTCAATGATGATAAATTTCAATTACTCAGATACGGAAAACGTGAGGAAATTAAAATCTCATCAGAGTACAAAACTAATTCCAACCACACAATAGAGCGAAAAACTAATGTCAAAGACCTGGGAGTGATCATGTCAGAGGATCTCACCTTCAAGGACCATAACACCGTAGGAATCGCATCTGCTAGAAAAATGACAGGATGGATAATGAGAACCTTCAAAACCAGGGATGCAAAGCCCATGTTGACACTTTACAGATCACTTGTTCTATCTAGGCTGGAATATTGCTGCACACTAACTGCACCTTTCAAGGCAGGTGAAATTGCTGACCTTGAAAATGTGCAGAGAACCTTCACGGCACGCATAACTGCGATAAACCACCTCAATTACTGGGAACGCTTGAAGTTTCTAAACCTGTACTCCCTAGAACGCAGGCGGGAGAGATACATTATTATATACACGTGGAAAATTCTCGAGGGATTAGTACCAAACTTGCACACAAGAATCACTCCCTATGAAAGCAAAAGACTCGGCGGGCGATGTAACATCCCCCCAATGAAAAGCAGGGGTGCCACTAGCACGTTGAGGGACAACACAATAAGTGTCAGGGGCCCAAGATTGTTCAACTGCCTCCCAGCATACATAAGGGGGATTACCAACAAACCCCTGGCAGTCTTCAAGCAGGCACTGGACAGGCACCTAAAGTCGGTACCTGACCAGCCAGGCTGTGGTTCATACGTTGGACTGCATGCAGCAAGCAGTAACAGCCTGGTTGATCAGACTCTGGTCCAACATGAGGCCTGGTCACAGACCGGGCCGCGGGGGCGTTGACCCCTGGAATTCTCTCCAGGTAAACTCCAGGTAAGAAGAGCATGGGACCCCATGGGTGTTGACAAGGCAGTGAGGGTGGTGAGTGATGGTATAATATGTCATTTTGACAGCAGCCGCACCCTGACTCAGCATATTTATAAGTCCACACACTCACAACAACCAGCTTCCAGAAGCTAAAATATCAGTTCTATGAAGTGTCCAGTGACTATATATGCGTATATATAGAAACCAAAAGGAAGGAAGGAAGGAGATGAAAGGATGGAAGGTAGGTAGGTAGGAATGTAGGAAGGAAGGTTGGAAGGAATGTAGGTAGGAAGGAAGGTAGGAAGGAAGGCAGGAAGGAAGGAAGGCAGGAATTAAGGAATGACGACCCAGAAACAACAACTAGCTTCCAGAAGCTAATAGCAATTCTATGAAGTGTCCAGTGATTATATATGCGTATATATAGAAACCAGAAGGAAGGAAGGTCGGAATGATGACCCAGACACAACAACCAGCTTCCAGAAGCTTATAGCAGTTCTAGGCACGTGTCCAGTGACTATGTGT
>WNWK01058493.1:0-10438 GCA_009830355.1 Cherax destructor | reverse complement strand
ACCACTGTAAAAAAATAGAGGAATTTCCCAAGCACTTTCAGATACTCAATTATCAAGAACTATTTTTCATAGTGGTTGTCTTCATCATATATATATATATATATATATATATATATATATATATATATATATATATATATATATATATATATATAATGAAGAACTGTCGAATAAGCAAGAGAATGGACGGGGTCTTGATGCCTGGTCTGGCTGGGAAAGGGGATCAGGCGGGACTACAAAAAATTTGGACAGGTTGACACGTGGTCCAGCAACTGGCTACTGAATTTAACCCCCCAAAATAAAACTATGAAAATCAGTGCTGTGCCTACAATGGGAAGTTTTTACAGACAGTTTTTCCTGACGTTTTCTGTATCAGCGGCACCACCGTGATCTCTGTTTTGTATACTTATATAAAATGTTATATATTAATTTAAAAAAAAAAAGAAAGAGAAAATTAGCTTACCCGGGTTTTAAAAATCTGAACAATCCGGAAAAGAATGTCAGCAATTTTGTCGGGAACCTGTAAGACTTACCTGTCCTCAGCAGCCGGATGACTAACTGTCTTGTCATGGCCAGTGTGGGCCCCTGATTTTTTCCCCCCCTTTTCCCCCCTCTCCCTCCCTCCCTCTCCCTCCCTCTCCACGGTTTTTTCCTTTCTGTTCTCACTGAATTAATAATAATAATAATAATAATAATTTATTATTGTTATTATTATTATTTGTAGATAGTAGTATAGATTATTTCTGCAGGGGCCCGGCCGTGAGGAAGTAATCGTTCAACTCAAATCCTTTCATGACTTGGGTCATTAAAGGCGCCTCATGACGGAGTAGCTACCCGAGTCCTACTTGTCTCACATTAAACTTGTTTCGAGGAAATATAAGGATGGCTCTAATCGGAAGCGACCCCTTTACCCGCATCAAAACCCCGTCTTTTACCCAGGGGAAACAAAAGTCGTTTCATTACCTCCCCCGTAGAAAGAAAAGAAATTATTCACGTCCTTATCTTCGCACATCCACGAGAGATGAGATTCTAGCGAAAACTATATTTTTGGTGAGGGCATCCTTTAATTTTCAAATATGATCGGTTTTTTTGGCACGTCACGCATGCTGGGGCAGGCGGCGCAGTCTTCCATCATGTGATTTACATTTGACAAATGATGTAGGCGTCTTGTATGTAAGAATCTTTATTAGTGAATCCCCGTCCAGTAGCAACGCCCCACCTTTCTTGTCCCAAAACCCACGTCACCACCTCTGTTAGTACCACACCATCGTCACCACCCTGTCCACCACCACCATCGTCACCACCACTGTCAGCACCACCACTACTGTCGGACTACCACCTCCCGTCAGTAATATTATTTCTTCCCCCCCTCACAAAGACGGGACCACAACCTCAACCACCCTTCCTCCCCCCTTTTCCCCGCCACCATCATCACCACCATCAAAACATCTACCACTACCGTCGCAATCCCCCATGATTAAAATAAGAAAACAGACCACTGAACCTTACCCCACTGCTACACTACCATCACCACCATATTACTACCATCACACATTCCCCAAAACCCTGTACCCCCACCACGTAGCCATCCAAATTTGTCATTTGTTCCCTTTCATGGAGAAGCACAAACCCTGGGGGGGCAACAACGCCGGAGAATGGGGCGTAATCAGATTTGAAAAAAAGAAATGAAAGGTAACCGTCATTTGCCGAGGAAGCTTACCGGTCTCAAAGCACTCCCAGTACCTACGTACCCCCAAATTTAAACTCCCACCAATGAATCCCGTAATCCCCCACTACCGCTCATACACCCATCCTTTTACCCCTTTCTCTAGCTCATGGGTGTCCAAGACTTTTGCGGGCCAGATCAGTAGCAGAGTGTCATGACCCCGAAATTTTACACGCAGCGCCGCACGAGGGCGGTGCCTTTATGATGCTGATGAGAATGGGCTCTTTTAAAAGGGAACTAGATCGGGCCCTTACTCGAACCTGATTGTTTTTCCCAATAACAATAATAATAATAATATTATTATTATTATTATTATTTAAAAATAATACATTTTCCCAAAGGAAACTTATCCTGCAGGTCCTTGCATAAACCATCCGTGACTGGGCCCCCCTGATTTTTTTAAAGAAAAAATTCAGCTTCAAATTTGAATTCTAATTGAATGAGAGATGGTAATATTGCACCAGGCTGTAGTGGAAGGTAGTTTATAAGGGCCCTGTTGTCCTAGTACTTTTTGTGCTAGCTAATTAGGAAATAAAAAATTTTCCCAAAAAACCAGGATTTTTTGCAAATTGCGGACCCAATGGGACCGCATTGGTTTCCATGTTGGACGCATGTGATTCGGGGTCCCGCCTCTGGGTCCTACAGGTCTGGGTAATCAACGACCACTAAACACAGGTTGGAGCAGTGATTGGGTGCCTTTTTTGGGTTGGGGTCCTCCTCCCCCCGCTTTTCCCCCTTTGGAGGCTCTAGCTGCCATCCTTGGTGACAAGCGAAATTTTTATTTTTCGTTCTTTCCCAAAACAAAAACCCGAGGCGGCTTCCCCGCTCGAGGGTCGAGGGGCACTTGGTTCCTCAAGAAGGTGATAATATTGAGATAGACGACGGCGATGGGGGACGGAGGTTAAAAGTCCCCACCCACCAGTAGGTGGAGTGGTATAATTACAATGATGCCATATAATTTAAAAGAACACTGTGGGAATTAATCGGAAGGATGCGTTCTTTTTAAAATTTCCTTCCTTTTTACAACCACCCCAGAGTGTTTTAGTAATGACAATTTACACAAGTCATACTGATACTATCGATGCTGGGGGTTTCATCAAGACCCCAGCTGAATTTTTTTTCGGGGGGTTGAAAGGGTTGATGTTGAATGGGTTGGTCGGAACCCATCCCCTTTTTGGTAGATGAATAATGTCAAATTGGTTTTTTATGCACCGTACCCTCCTGGGAAGGGCAAAATACGAAGCCCAAATGGGTCGGACTGGGCCTAAGGTTGGGTAGCTGTAGTTACATTGATAATGAACTATTGCAGTTTTGATCCGATTACAATCTTTTGTTTCGGAAACTGTGAAAATTACCTTTTTAAATTTTATAATGAGGATTACTTTTGTTATTACGTGATTTGGGACCCTTCCCTTTTCGACTATAATTTGGGCGAGACTATTAATAACCCGGATTTGCGGGACTTCTTTATATGTGCCAGAGGCCCACTGCAGCAGTGTTACCCATTCTTATGTTCCTATGTTTTAAAAAAAAAAAATCAAATTTATGACCGTAAAAAGTGACCCCAATTTTGAAGGAAATTTTTGACACCCTTGTTAATCAATTTTTACAGTCCCAAAGGGCCCCTTCCATCTTCTTTATTTCTTGGGCCCAAACTCCCTACAGCATGGGATAATCTTTTTCCCAAACCCTTGAGTTTTCTCTCCCAGCCTGGGGTTCACCCTTCACAGCACGGAGAACATTCACCTCAGACTTGGGACACCTCCACAGCCTTGGGTCGTGCTCCAGCCTTTGTTGTCTTTTTCCCGCCTGGAATCATTTTCACAGCCTAGGGGCCATCTTCAACAGCCCGGGGCCATCTCTCAACAGCCTGGGGTCCATTTTCAACAGCCTGGGGATCATTTTCTACAGCCTGGGGTCCATTTTTCAAAAAACCTGGAGATCATCTCTACAGCCTGGGGCCATCTCTCAACAGCCTAGGGGCCATCTCTAACAGCCTAGGTCCATCTCTCAACAGCCGGGGGCCATTTTCAACAGCCTGGGGGCCATCTCAACAGCCTGGGGTCCATTTTCAACAGCCTGGGGGCCATCTCTCAACAGCCTGGTCCATTTTTCAACAGCCTGGGGTCCATTTTCAACAGCCTGAGATCATTTTCTACAGCCCGGGGCCCCTTTTCAAAAAACCTGGGGGACCTTTTCCCACAGCCTAGGGGCCATCTCTCAACAGCCAGGGGCCATCCTCAACAGCCTGGGGTCCCTCTCTAACAGCCTGGGGTCCATCTCTCAACAGCCTGGGGGCCATCTTCAAATTATCCTGGGGGTCCATCTCTCAACAGCCTGGGGTCCATCTCTCAACAGCCTGGGGGGCCATCTTTAACAGCCTTCCATCTTAACAGCCTGGGGTCCATTTTCTAAATTGACCCGACTGATATGAAAACTGGGAAAAATTTAAAATCTCTCACCCTCAAAAAATCCTTCAAGGGGGTGGTTGATGCTGGTGAAGGGGGCTTGATTTGAGGAATTTGAGTTACCCCCCCTTTGATCAACTCCAATTTTTCTCATCCTCCCAAGGCGCTCTATGACTCTTACGATTTAGAACTTCTCCATAATTCTCAGAAAAAGGGGAACAATTGATGATATACCTTTCTGGGGGACCGAAGGATGTTTCCTTAAATGAGGATACATCGAGCATACGATTGGACACCTGATAGAGTATAATGAAATCACGCCCCCACGACCCTGCCGTCCCCGCCGCCCATTTAACACCGGGTTACGGAGGGGGGCCCATGGGGCGCACCCTGCCCACTTGACCGTGCTTGCGCAAAAAAGCCATGCCCCCCAACCCCCCTCCTATTTCCCCCTTCGAAACCCCCCCTTAAAAATTGTCGTCCCCAGTTTGGTCGCATGGGGTGCATGAAGGGCAGCCCGAGTCTGCCAGGAAACATTTTACCCCAAAGCGGGTTGTTTTTTGTCGGGAGAAGGGAAAAGTTTTGGTTTGGTACCACAGTGGAAGGAAAAATGTGGTTGTCCTATCAAACCCCCGGGAACTTTATTGACCAAGACGGAAGGAGGGGGGAAAAGGGGCAAGGTCACGATACCCCCCTTCCCCCCTCCCCGTCCCCCCTCTCCCCCCTTCACCCTCCATCCCTCAGCCCCCCCTCCACCTCTCCCCCCTTTTTCCCCGCTCCCTTTGTTATCTTGCCGATGACTATTTATGAGCGTGTTTTGACAACTATTTACATATTAGTCCCTTTTTTAAAAACTATTTACATGACTGTCCCTTTTTGAGAAGACATACTTGTCCAAAGATTTTTTGAAATGCGTAACCTAAAGAAAATTTAAGGTTCCTACACTTATAAGCGTGTCCTACACTTTTTTAACGTGTCCTCAGATATTTTAAAAAGTCTTCAAGACAAGAATTTCCCCCAGACGTTTTTTTGGGGACTTACATAAAATTATATTTTTGTGTCCTCCAAATTTTTAATGTTTACACGGGGTATTCTCTTTAGGGGGGTTTTCATGAGGTCCATTTAAAAGGGTAATTAAAACGCGGTCCACTTACTTTCGACTATTTGTTTTCGTGTCCTAATGACTGTTCAGCAACGTCCTCATGAACGCCCAACTAGGTACCGCGGGGGACTAACGGGGGCCGGAGATCTGTTTTGTGACTTGGGAACGTTTTTAATTGGTTGTTTTGGGGGAAAAGTTGTAAAAAAAAAAGATCCGGGATAATACTGCATTTGTGTCTTTATCCAAAAAGTACCATGAAGACAGTGGTGGTATTCTCGTGGGAAAAAACGGTTTTTAAAAAAAAAACACATGTAACAGTTAGGGATCTTCACTCCCAAACGTTTCGCCCACAGAGTAGGCTTTTTCAGTCGAGTACAGGGGGTCAGCAGAAGCAGAAAATGTAAAGATGAGAACCCATCCATCACCTTGAAGACGTAGTTTTGAGGTGGTCAGTCCTCGTCTGAAGAAGATTTTTGCTCCATAGTTAGAAATGACATAACTTATATGAACTGAATACCATTACCATATACAAAGTAGAAGATTTTTGACGCGTGAATATGAAGAAAAGGGGGATAAAAATTTTTCCATCCCCTTTCCTCGTACTATTATAATAGAACGGGGAATCAAGCAGGATGTGTCTAGTGATGTGCATAAATTTACAGTATAAATACTGGAGGTGGAAAAGGAAATTTAAATATGACGAATGGGGGGAAAAAAAATCACAAAAAAACGAGGATTGTAAATATGTAAATACCCAAAAGGAAAATGGGAAATAAAACTTGAGTGTTTTTGTGTGCTTACAAAAATCTTCAGAGGAACGGGAAGAAGGGCAAGAAATACAAATGTTTAACTTTTAAAAACATACTACTTTGCCTCTGCTTCCATGCCCTGAAGATGTGTAAGCACATAAAAGCGCCGGGTTTTATTTCGAATTTTCACTGTAGTTTTTTTACGAATATAAAAAATGAGACGTACTATTGAATAAATTTTTTTTTTCATCAGTGCCACATTTTAACCTAGCTGAAGGACAATTTAATTTTAACAAGATAATTTTTGCCTTTAAAGGGACTTGTTGTAAAAAAAAGGCTAAATAGAGTTGAAAAAGGAGAAAAAAATTTCAAAAGATCACGTCATTCTAGGTGGTGTTGGTCATTGTTGGTCAGACAATAGGGGGTCCACCTTATCAATAGTGATTGTTAATTCGATAGTGACTGTTAATTTCGCCTAGTGACGTTAACTCACACCTTTTCATAGCAAAGGGCAGGGAAGTTTTGTTTAGGTCGTATTGCAAAAGTCCAGTTGGGGGAAAAAGTGTTCTTAATAAAGGGTCCTCATGCGGGCAATGTCCTATCTTACTGCTGTTTTTTTCCGGTTAAGTAGTAGTTCTCTATAATGTATACAGACTGAAAGAATTTTTTTCATTGACAGTTATATAAAATGTTTTTTTTTTTTTGGGCCAAACCCTTTTTAAACTTCATCTAACCTATTTTTAAAAAGCTTTTTTTTTAGGCTAAATTATGGTATGTATAAAAGGTCAGCTTAAATTTAATATTACTTTTAAAAACAATGAGCATATTTTTTTATTATTTTCAAATTGATTTCAGCTGATTTATAAAAAAAATAAAACCCACTGGCACTTTTTTTTTTTTTTTTTTTTTTATATATATATATATATATATATATATAATTTATGTCGTGCCGATTAGGTAAAACTTTGGGTTTTCTTAAAAAGCAACGCTCACCTTTCCATATAAGACAAGTGAAAATTTGTATATGCAATAATTTTAAAATCATTCTGAACATAACGAAAAAAAATATTTTTTGGGTTTTTTTTTTTTATTAAAAATGTTAAGATCTTATATTTAGTTGGGTTAAGATAAATTTAAAATTGGTTGGTAAAAAGGTTAGGGAGGTTTTCAAACTTTCTCGGTACAAAATTAAAAATTTTACATTAAATAAATGAAAAAATATATCTTTAAACGTATAAAGAAAAATTTTTGAAAGGACTTAATTTTTGATGAGTTCTTTAATTGACCCTTTTATTTTAAACGGCACGAAATATATATTTATTTTGTGTGTGTGTGGAAAAACCCGGAGGAGTTGAATAATAGCTTTAGGTTTCGTGTTTAATGAATGAACACATCATCAGGGGCTTAATGTTGCAGAAAAGAAAAAGAGTCCCAGCAAACACTTTGGGAAACTCCTGGAGATTTTGATTGCAACACGAAAGACCTAGAGCTATCGTTCAACTTCCCCCGTGGTTTTTTTACTTAAAAGCTTGCTTCTTTTTTCTATTCATTCTTAAAAAAAGAATTTTTATAGTCACTTTCCCCATTTGGAATTTTTCCCCCCGTGCCTCTGATTGTATCTGGGCTTTAATGTGTGTGGGGGGGGAGTTGGGGTGGGATTTTTGTGGGGTTCAGAGTGTTCAAAGGGTTTGGGCCTTTTTTCTATGACACAGGGGGCCCCACCTACACATGCTCACACACGCTAGCATACGCCCATCCACGCCCACACATGCATATACACGTTTGTACACCCCCAAATATATTCACACCAGTTAGTATCCCGTCACGTCTGTACGCTTGGGGCGTGATCATGCATGCTTGCATGCACCCACTGATGTTCATAATGTTTCACTTGTTGATGCATTTTGTAAACCCTACAACACACTTACACATGTAGACACATTCATACACGACATGTTCACAAACAAAAACACAAAAACACACACAAAACCACACACACACACACACACACACACACACACAAAAAAAATTCTGCCCTGTAGTTAGAACGGGTAATTACAAATGGGGATATAAAATTCATACTAAACACATAACAACAAAAGACCGGGAGAACCAATGCTTCACTAAAAAAAAAAAAAGAGGGGAAAAAACACAACGTGCTGAAGGAAAAAGTACAGGAAGACGGCAGAGATTGGAGACGAAAGGACAGATACCAGTGAAAAAAGCAGGAGTGGAAGAGATAGAGAGAGATAGGTGTACATGGAAAAATATAGCGACAGAACCCAAACGAACCAAACCCCGCAAAAAAAACCTTTAGAAAACCCATAAAAAGCAAAATTAATGAAGAAAGGGAGAATTTATGGAAAAGGGAAGAGATGTTTTTGAGGAGCTAATTTCGAATTGAAAAGTGTTGACGAAAAACCGGGACAGACCCAGAGACGAAAGCTAGACCGACGGAGACTGGAAAATATCTTCTGTCGGGAAAGGGAAGTAAAAAAAACTATTAAGAGAAATCAATACATAAAAATAATGCGATTTAATAGAATAAATTCGTAATTTAAAGAAGTCCCGAAACCCCCCGTAATACCAAAAACTCTTCCGGGAAAATAGTCAGAATGTGAAAAGAAAATATAATACCAATATTCAGCATGGGTAGCCCCCGAAAAAAGGAGAATTCCTAAGTCACTCAACAGAGGAGAAGGAAAAATTTTTTCTACGAACCAACTGGGAATTTAACAGAGTGCAGTCATCTACAGGAGTGCAGTCATCCGTACAGTGGCCAGACCGCGATTAGCGGGAAAACGTTCCAACCTCCACTTGTCAATGGGGAAAGATCAACCCTCCCCAAAGACGCGAGACAGAAAACGCCCTGCCCAATGATGCTCACGCGCGTTAATCCCGCCTCCCCCACACTCACATAGGGCCCTCAATTCTTCTTCCCCCAAAAACACACAGCGTCGCACCCACCTGCCTTTTGTCAACAAGAACGCAGTGTACACCCCACATGCTCACAAACAACACAAACGTTTGCAAGACCACACACATACACCCATACACTTTTCAAACCCATAAACCCCCGCACGCCTTCACAGGACCACCCATTCACCTACAAAGCTCAAGCAAGACCCACATACGCCCCCACACACCCGCAGACCCACAAATGCGCCATCTCTACCTTTTAAAGGAACAATCGTTGGATGTCCAGTTTATAAAGGACTTTTGACAGATCCTCCAGAGCGTGGTAATCGCGATTCTGAAAATTTCGTCAATTTTTTCCCACCCAATGGAGGCACGAGATGACTTGATTTCCATACCAGTACAAATTTTTTTTTTTATTTTACGCTCCTAATGTTAAAAAAAATAAAGAAATTTTTGATTTAAATACTCATTAGTCTTAAAAAAAACCTTATTATTATGTGGGAAAGTGATAAAAAAAAGATGAAAGGTTTTTATATATATAAATGAGGGAACGTCAGTCTGAGGTTTAGACTTGAAGAGTGATAAGACTATCGTCAAAAACCCCCGGGGGTTGTAAGAAAGCTTCATATTTTTTTTTCCCAGATCAGTCACCAGAATTTAACCTGAGGATGGTCTTTTGTTATACTTAGTATTATTGTTATTATAATAATGGTATGAAATACCAAAAGTTGATTAATAAAACACCAACACCCGGTATTTTTTATCATGAAGATGATTTTCAGTTCAGTGCAGAGCCTAAGAACTGGAGAGTAGAAGGAGGTAATCAGCCCCCTTGACAGAAGGGGGGTTTTTCAAAAAGGGGCTGATTACCTTTAGAAAGTAGATCAGGGAAATGCCTCAGCCTTGAAAGAATGTGTTCAGTCCACGTGTCTAAATCGATCTGAAGCAGAGGCAAGGAAGGGCAAAGCTGAGTGAGGGACTCATCACATCATCTTCAATGCCCACTTGAAACTTTGTACCAAAATTAAAAAAACAACTGGTTGCTGAAAAGTAGTCAAAAAAAGACGCCCAGGTGTTATTATTACTAAGGGGCACGGGGAACAGCTGGGCCAAAATTTTTATAAAGTCTTATTCATCTTGGGAGCAGAGTTTAAATCTGTCCTCGACTTGAGCAGTATACGACCGGTTTCTTTTCCCTTTCCCCCGACTCGTGGATCCTTTTTACCCGTCAAAAGCGGGGACTTTTTTTTCCCACTTCCCCTTTTTCCATTCCACTTCCTGTCTCCCTCCCCCTTTGGGTCTGACTGCCTAACCGGATACCCAGCAACTCAATTATCGGATTAAATGACGGAAGTTTTCATTGGCCCGCCTGACTTGGAACGAATTATGTATATGGTTTGAAATTTACTTGAATCGTTCTAATTATACTAAAACATATGTATGGCATAAATTAGTTATAACTCAAATTGGTAATGATTATAGAAAATTTTTAAAATTTCTGAAAATTTAATAGGCAGACAATAGTGATATCTGA
>WNWK01058492.1:0-10438 GCA_009830355.1 Cherax destructor | reverse complement strand
CTAGGACACTACTGTAGTGTGTGATGCTAGGACACTACTGTAATGTGGTATGCTGGGACACTACTGTAGTGTGTGATGCTAGGACACTACTGTAGTGTGCGATGCTAGGACACTACTGTAGTGTGTGATGCTAGGACACTACTGTAGTGTGTGATGCTAGGACACTACTGTAGTGTGTGATGCTAGGACACTACTGTAGTGTGTGATGCTAGGACACTACTGTAGTGTGTGATGCTAGGACACTACTGTAGTGTGCGATGCTAGGACACTACTGTAGTGTGTGATGCTAGGACACTACTGTAGTGTGGGATGCTAGGACACTACTGTAGTGTGTGATGCTAGGACACTACTGTAGTGTGTGATGCTAGGACACTACTGTAGTGTGTGATGCTAGGACACTACCTTTGAATACCTTACCTTTGAAGAGTTTCGAGAGTATCTACTCTCTGAGCCCGGCCATGGGCCAGGCTCTTCTGGTGCTTGCCTGGTCAACCAGGCTGTTGCTGCTGGAGGCCCGCTGCCCCACATATCCATCACAGCCTGGTTGATCTTGCACCTGGTGAAGATATTTGTCCAGTTTCCTCTTGAAGGCTTCTACACTGGTTCCAGCCGTGTTTCGGATATCTTCTGGTAAGATGTTGAATAGTCTGGGACCCCGGATGTTAATACAGTGCTCCCGTATTGTCCCCACCGCACCCCTGCTCCTCACTGGGTTTATTTTACACTTTCTCCCATATCTCTCACTCCAGTATGTTGTTATGGCAGTGTGCAGATTTGGGACCAGGCCCTCAAGTACTTTCCATGTATATATTATCATGTATCTCTCTCTCCTGCTCCAATGAGTACATGTTCAAGACTTGAAGGCGTTCCCAATAATTTAGATGTTTCAATGGCTCAATGTGAGCCGTAAACGATCTCTGGATTTGTTCCAGCTCTGCTATTTCTCCTGCCCTGAACGGGGCCGTCAGCACTGAGCAGTATTCTAAGTGAGGGAGCACTAGCGATTTGAATAGTGTCACCATCGGCATTATTTCCCTTGTTTTGAAAGTTCTCAATACCCACCCCGTCATCTTCCTGGCTGTTGTGATCTTTGTCTTGTTATGGTCTTTAAACGACAGATCAGCAGACATAATTATTCCCAAGTCCTTTACGTGTTCCTTTCGTTCTATGTGGTGACCCTCTTGCGTTTTGTATATAGTGTTCCTTTTGAGTTCTTCATTTTTTCCATACCTAAGCAGCTGAAACTTATCACCATTGAACGTCATGTTGTTCTCCACTGCCCATTGGAAGACCCTGCTTATGTCCTCCTGTGTGTGATGCTAGGACACTACTGTAGTGTGTAATGCTAGGACACTACTGTAGTGTGTGATGCTAGGACACTACTGTAGTGTGTGATGCTAGGACACTACTGTAGTGTGTGATGCTAGGACACTACTGTAGTGTGTGATGCTAGGACACTACTGTAGTGTGTGATGCTAGGACACTAGTGTGTGATGCTAGGACACTACTGTAGTGTGTGATGCTAGGACACTACTGTAGTGTGTGATGCTAGGACACTACTGTAGTGTGTGATGCTAGGACACTACTGTAGTGTGTGATGCTAGGACACTACTGTAGTGTGTGATGCAAGGACACTACTGTAGTGTGTGATGCTAGGACACTACTGTAGTGTGTGATGCTAGGACACTACTGTAGTGTGTGATGCTAGGACACTACTGTAGTGTGCGATGCTAGGACACTACTGTAGTGTGTGATGCTAGGACACTACTGTAGTGTGCGATGCTAGGACACTACTGTAGTGTGTGATGCTAGGACACTACTGTAGTGTGTGATGCTAGGACACTACTGTAGTGTGTGATGCTAGGACACTACTGTAGTGTGTAATGCTAGGACACTACTGTAGTGTGTGATGCTAGGACACTACTGTAGTGTGTGATGCTAGGACACTACTGTAGTGTGTGATGCTAAGACACTACTGTAGTGTGTGATGCTAGGACACTACTGTAGTGTGCGATGCTAGGACACTACTGTAGTGTGTGATGCTAGGACACTACTGTAGTGTGGGATGCTAGGACACTACTGTAGTGTGTGATGCTAGGACACTACTGTAGTGTGTGATGCAAGGACACTACTGTAGTGTGTGATGCTAGGACACTACTGTAGTGTGCGATGCTAGGACACTACTGTAGTGTGGGATGCTAGGACACTACTGTGATAAGCTTTTCTTTTTTTATATGTTGGGGTATACCTGGAGAGGGTTTCGGGGATAAACGCCCCCTCGTCCAGGTCCGTGACCAGGCCTCGCGGTGAATCAGAGCCTGATCAACCAGCCTGTTACTACTGGCTGCACATAAACCGACGTACGAACCACAGCCCGACTGGTCAGGTACTGACTTTAGGTGCCTGTCCAGCGCCTTCTTGAAGACAGCCAGGGTTCTATTGGTAATCCCCCTTATGTATGCTAGGAGGCAGTTGAATTGTCTTGGGCCCCTGCCACTTATTGTGTTGTCTCTTAGCGTACTCGTGGCGCCCCTGCTTTCGTAGTGAGTGATTTTCGTGTGCAAATTTGAGACTAGTCCCTCTAGGATTTTCAAAGTGTATTTCATCATGTATCTTTCTCGGCTGCATTTCAGGGTTTACAAATCAAAGGACTTCAACGCTCCCAGTAATTTAGATGCTTTATTGTACTTATACGTGCAGTGAAAATTCTCCGTACATTCTCCAGGTCTGCAGTTTCGCCTGCCTTGAAAGGCGCTGTTAGTGGGCAGCAATATTCCAGCCTACAGAGAACAAGTGACTTGAAGAGAATCATGGGCTTGGCATCCCTAGTTTTGAAGGTTCTCATTGTCCATCCTATAATTTTCCTAACAGATGTGGTAGATACATTGTTGTGATCTTTGAAAGAGATATCTTCTGTCATTATCACTCCCAGGTCCTACACATTAGTTTTTCGCTCTATTGGGTGGCTGGAATTTGTTATATACTCTGATACGGTTTTAATTTCCTCGAGTGTTCCATATCAGAGTAACTGAAATCTCTTCATTGAACTTAATGTTGTTTTCTGTGGCCCCATTTAAAGATTTGGTTGATGTCCGCTTGGAGTCTTGCAGTGTCTTCAATGGATGACACTGTCATGCAAATTTGGATGTCATCCGCAAAGGAAGATACAGTGCTGTGGCTTACATCTCTGTCTATGTCAGATATGAGGATGAGGAACAGGTTAGGAGAGAGTACTGTGCCTTGTGGAACAGAGCTTTTCACTGTAGCCGCCTCAGACTTTACTGTTTACTACTACTCTTTGTGTTTTGTTTGTCAGGAGGTTATAGATCCATCTACCAACTTTTCCTGTTATTCCTTTATCACGGATTTTGTGTGCTATTACACTATGGTCATACCTAAGGTTTTCCCAAAGTCTGTGTATACTACATCTGCGTTTTGTTTGTCCTCCAGAGCATCCAAGACCTTGTCATAGTGGTCCAGTAGTTGGGACAGGCAGGAGCAACCTGCTCTAAATCCAAGCTGCCCTGGGTTGTGTAACTGATGGGTATCTAAGTGGGTGGCGATCTTGCTTCTTAGAAGCCTTTCAAAGATTTTTATGATGTTGGATGTTAGTGCTATCGATCTGTAATTCTTTGCAATTGCTTTACTGCCACCATTGTTAAGCGGGGCTATATCTGTTCTTTTTAGTGACTGTGGGATGATCCCTGTGTCCTCCCTCTCCATAGAATGGTGAAGGCACATGACAGGGGCTTCTTGCAGTTCTTGATGAACACGGACTTCATCAATAACTGGGCCTGCGTCTGAGTGCATGGGCATGTCATTTATTGTATTTTTTCAAAGTCTTGTGTTAAGATAATATCAGAGATTTTTGAATTGACCAAATACTGAGTCTCGGTCGTAAAAAAATCATTTAGATTGTCGACTCTTAGTTTGGTTAACGGTTGGCTAAACACCGAGTCATATTGAGACTTTAGTATCTCATTTCTTTGCTGTCATCTATGTAAGTGCCATCTCGTCTAAGCAGGGGTACAATACTGGATGTTGTTTTTGCCCCAGATTTGGCATAAGAAAAGAAATATTTTGACTTTCTTTAAGTTTCATTTATGGATTGAAGTTCTTCCTGAATTTCTTGTCTCTTGTATGATTCCTTAAGCTTAAGTTGGATATTTGCTATTTATCTGACCTGTGTCTCCCTTCATATTTCAGATATATTGGCCTCTTTCAGCATCTCTGTGATTCTTTTCCTTTGCCTGTATAGGCAGTCTCTCTCTCTTTCTAGTTTACATCTTCTGTTCCTTTTTCTTAATTAAAGGAATGTGCCTCGAGCATACCTCAAGTGCCATAGAGCTAATTCTTTGCAGGCAAATGTTCGGATCCGTGTTGTTTAGGATATCTTCCCAGTTTGTTTCATTTAGGACATGGTTGACTTGATCCCACTGTATGTTTTTGTTACTGGGTTGAATTTGGTGAAGGCACCCTCATAACTGACCACCTTTTGCTGGTCAGGAGCCCTGTGCATACATGTTTGTAGTATATTATGTTGTGATCTGAGTGTATTGTCTTTGATACTGTTATATTTCGTATCAGATCTTCATTTTATTTTACCTTTTTTTTTTTTTTACAGGATGGACGGGTAAGCCAGAGTAAGGCCTCGGTCACATGACGGAAAGCTCTATTGAGGGGAAGCGAGAATTATCATATAACTTAAAACACACGTAAGCAGTTGGCATAATTACTCTTGACAAATAATACCTCACCACTAAGTGTTAGTAGATCAATGGTAAAATATTGACTTGTTGATGAATAAGATACATGCACCACACTTGGATATCTTACACAAGTAACCCGCACACGAGAATGAAACGTGTGACGACGTTTCGATCCAACTTGGGCTATTAACTAGTCACATGGTATTGTGCCTTTTATTCTTCTCGGGTGAGTTCATTGTCTCACACACAGCAACATCGTGGAATCTTGATATTAAGAATATATTTTGTAATTCCATTACTTAATCTCGGGCATACTTTACGGGCCTGACCTACGTTTACTAGTGGGATCCGCCCCACATGTGACCACGTCTTCAACTGCTGCACCAGCTCTCCATTTCTTCCTTCCATTGGCTCCGATAGAAGTCTTCATCCTCATACCTCTGTGTTAAAATGATAAAGCCTGATACGCAGATGAAATATCTCAGTAAAGATACAGAGGCTTTGCTCATGTCTTATTATCACCAGTCAGTAGTGAGTTGAGATGCTTCATATTTAATGAAACCAAAACCTGAGGCTGTCTCGTAGAAACCACGGGGAGAGTACTGGAAACATTCACCAATACCAGTCTCACAGAAACTATCTTTGGGTAGGTACCTTTCACCAGGAAAGAGGACAAGTGTTACCTGACGTGGGTCTCAGTCATAGGATGACTGAGGAGCTTTGGGTCATCTGACCGAGGCCTTCCACTGGCTTACCTGTCCACCCCTTTTAAAAAAACTAACATTACAGTGTCACAAAAACTATGCAAGAGTTTCTCAGGACTAAATCAAAACAAAAGAGTCGCCCCCGGGTGGGCTCGAACCACCAACCTTTCGGTTAACAGCCGAACGCGCTAACCAATTGTGCCACGGAGGCGTTGGGATTCCCCGGACAAATAGTACTTGTTAAAGTGACTCCTCGATTACGCCGTCAGTCCGATGATTAAACAATGAAAACTTTGTTGCTGTAACGTATTTGAGAGAACGTGAGAAGTTGATGTGATGACGAGGTGGTACACAGATTCTGTGTATTAACTCTAGTGCTCTTCAACAATATTTAACTACTAGGTTACCCTTGGTTATAATCTAGATTAAGTACTTACGAGGACTTAGTTTAGTTTAATATCTTTATTATGCACCCCATACCCATCTTGTGGGCGGTAGTCAAAAGATTACAGAGGTACATAATTCAAATTCAGATTCAACTTTATTTCTGGTAATATTACAAAGTGGGGTGTACTTATATTATTTATACATTTTATGAAGTAGATATTACAAGATGGCCAATAATATGCCTAGGTATGCCTAGGCTTTTCAGGCAGTGTGTTAGTTTGATATCTTTATTATGCACCCCATACCCATCCTGTGGGTGGTAGTCAAAAGATTACAGAGGTACATAATGGGTCCAGGGACTGGACCCCAAAGTTTGATAGCTGAGCAAGTTACAAAGGTAATGAACTCAGATGGTCACAATCATGACAAGTTACAAAGGTATTTGCAGATTACAGAGGTATATATAGGGTCCAGAAACTGGGCCCCAAAGTTTTGATAGCTGAACAAGGTACAATGGTAATTAATTCACTAGTTACAAGGTAATGAATCATGTAAGTAAATTTACTTACGTTTATACATGGTTGCAATTATGAACAAATTATAAAGTAATGAGCAAATTATTAGTCTACACCCGGCCACAACTGTAATGAGTTATTGGTGCAAATATTAATTGTTGGGTCTCACACACACCTAGCCAAGCACGTAAAGAAGCTAGAGAAAGTGCAAAGGTTTGCAACAAGACTAGTCCCGGAGCTAAGGGGTATGTCCTACGAGGAAAGGTTAAGGGAAATCGACCTGACGACACTGGAGGACAGGAGAGATAGGGGGGACATGATAACGACATATAAGATACTGAGAGGAATTGACAAGGTGGACAGAGACAGAATGTTCTAGAGATGGGACACAGCAACAAGGGGACACAGTTGGAAGTTGAAGACTCAGATGAATCACAGGGATGTTAGGAAGTATTTCTTCAGTCACAGGGTGGTCGGGAAGTGGAATAGTTTGGGAAGTGATGTAGTGGAGGCAGGTTCCATACATAGCTTTAAGAAGAGGTATGATAAAGCTCATGGTGCAGGGAGAGTGACCCAGTAGCGGCCAGTGAAGAGGCGGGGCCAGGAGCTATGAATCGACCCCTGCAACCACAACTAAGTGAGTACAACTAGGTGAGTACACACACACATGCACACACACACATGCACACACATACACAGATACATACACTCATACACACATATATACACACATACACGCCAGGAGCGGACGCTTCAACTTTTTTTCACACAGGTTAATATATATATATATATATATACAGTGGACCCTCGGTTTTCGTTCACCTCCTAAATCGAACAATTATGTAAGTGTATTTTCGTAAGTGCTTTTGTAAGTGTGTTTTTCGGGGTCTGAAATGACTAATCTAATTAACATTTGTCCTTATGGGAACAAATTCGTTCGGTAACAGCACTCAAACAACATTCTGGAAAGTATTTCCAACGAAAACCGAAGGTCCACTGTACTGTACTGTATATATATATATATATATATATATATATATATATATATATATATATATATATATATATATATATATATATTATTGAAATGTGTGTATTTACAACGATAATTATGTAGGTGTATATACACAAATACACGTATGTGTATATGCACTGGAAGATACACGGATCTCTGGGTATTTACACTATTACCCACAACTCGGTGTATATACAAGATACACACATCTCGGTGTATTTACACTGAGAGATGCACGTATCCCAGAGAATATACACAGAGATACATCTCAATGTACGCAATGTATTTCATCCTGTCACCTCCTGAGAATTCATTTCTGTCAAGCTGTGCCAGGAGTCTCTGACCACCCGGAGAGTAGAGCAACTTTAATCAACTGTATATATAAGACCCAGAATTTGCTTAATATGATTACCGAGCAGAGAGGAACTTCTCTCTCCCTCACTTTGTGTGTGTGTGATGAGAGGAACTCCTGCCTCCCTCCCTGTGTGTGATGAGAGGAACTCCTGCCTCCCTCCCTGTGTGTGATGAGAGGAACTCCTGCCTCCCTCCCTGTGATGAGAGGAAGTCCTGCCTCCCTCCCTGTGTGTGAAGAGAGGAACTCCTGCCTCCCTCCCTGTGATGAGAGGAAGTCCTGCCTCCCTCCTGTGTAATGAGGAACTCCTGCCTCCCTCCCTGTGTGTGATGAGAGGAAGTCCTGCCTCCCTCCCTGTGTGTGATGAGAGGAAGTCCTGCCTCCCTTACTGTGTGTGATAAGAGGAAGTCCTGCCTCCCTCCCTGTGTGATGAAAGGAACTCCTGCCTCCCTCCCTGTGTGATGAGAGGAACTCCTGCCTCCCTTACTGTGTGTGATGAGAAGTCCTGCCTCCCTCCCTGTGTGATGAGAGGAAGTCCTGCCTCCCTCCCTGTGTGATGAGAGGAAGTCCTGCCTCCCTTACTGTGTGATGAGAGGAAGTCCTGCCTCCCTCCCTGTGTGATGAGAGGAAGTCCTGCCTCCCTCTCAGTGTGTGATGAGAGGAACTCCTGCCTCCCTTACTGTGTGTGATGAGAGGAACTCCTGCCTCCCTCCCTGTGTGATGAGAGGAAGTCCTGCCTCCCTCCCTGTGTGATGAAAGGAACTCCTGCCTCCCTCCCTGTGTGATGAGAGGAACTCCTGCCTCCCTTACTGTGTGTGATGAGAAGTACTGCCTCCCTTACTGTGTGTGATGAGAGGAACTCCTGCCTCCCTCCCTGTGTGATGAAAGGAACTCCTGCCTCCCTCCCTGTGTGATGAGAGGAACTCCTGCCTCCCTTACTGTGTGTGATGAGAAGTACTGCCTCCCTTACTGTGTGTGATGAGAGGAAGCCCTGCCTCCCTCCCTGTGTGATGAGAGGAAGTCCTGTCTCCCTGTGTGTGATGAGAGGAACTCCTGCCTCCCTCCCTGTGTGATGAGAGGAACTCCTGTCTCCCTCCCTCTGTCATGAGAGGAAGTCCTGCCTCCCTTACTGTGTGTGATGAAAAGAACTCCTGCCTCCCTTACTGTATGATGAGAGGAAGTCCTGCCTCCCTTACTGTGTGTGATGAGAGGAACTCCTGCCTCCCTCCCTGTGTGATGAGAGGAACTCCTGCCTCCCTCCCTGTGTGATGAGAGGAACTCCTGCCTCCCTTACTGTGTGATGAGAGGAACTCCTGCCTCCCTTACTGTGTGTGATGAGAGGAAGTCCTGCCTCCCTCCCTGTGTGATGAGAGGAAGTCCTGCCTCCCTCCCTGTGTGATGAGAGGAAGTACTGCCTCCCTCCCTGTGTGATGAGAGGAAGTCCTGCCTCCCTCCCTGTGTGATGAGAGGAAGTCCTGCCTCCCTCCCTGTGTGATGAGAGGAAGTACTGCCTCCCTCCCTGTGTGATGAGAGGAAGTACTGCCTCCCTCCCTGTGTGATGAGAGGAAGTCCTGCCTCCCTCCCTGTGTGATGAGAGGAAGTCCTGCCTCCCTCCCTGTGTGATGAGAGGAAGTACTGCCTCCCTCCCTGTGTGATGAGAGGAAGTTCTGCCTTACTGTGTGTGATGAAAGGAACTCCTGCCTCCCTCCCTGTGTGATGAGAGGAAATCTCATCTACACAGGTAGAAACGGGACACCTGGTATGACCTCAGTTCTATATCTCACTAACCTGATATAGGAGGCTGTGTCATCATATAGCAGCTTCTTTAGTTTAATATTTTTTATTATGTACCCCTAAGTACCAGCCGGGCTGTGGTTCGGACGTCGGGTTGCGTGCGGCCAACAGTAACAGCCTGGTTGATCAGGCCCTGATCCATCATGAGGCCTGGTCACAGACCGGGCCGCAGGGGCGTTGACCCCGAAACCCTTTCCAGGTATACTCCAGGTATACCCATGGTGAGGGCTGCAGTCAAAAGATTACAGTTTCACATAACGGGTCCAGGGCCGCAAGTTTTGATAGCTAAACAAGTTACAGTGGTAATGAATATATATATATATATATATATATATATATATATATATATATATATATATATATATATATATATATATATATATATATGCATATTTTGATATCACCTGTTTACTGTGATCTTTTTGCAAAATATATATATATATATATATATATATATATATATATATATATATATATATATATATACATGTGACCACGAATGAGTGGTATTTAATCAGTAACAACACTGCTACTACCCAAGGACTCGAACCCATGTCGTTTTGGCCCGCCTCATGGTGAGCGAAAATCACATGGCGCTCTAACCCACAGGACCACCATCCTACAAGAATCAAGCACCCAGAAGAGCTAGGTGTTTCCGATCGAGGACATACGGTGTGTGGGTGTCTGAGCTAATTTCATTCTACTCCCCGTTTGGTGTACTAGCCTCCACAAGCAGTATATATATTACAGTGACCACGAACAGTGGTATTCGGTGGTTTTCGCTTACCATAGGCGGGACAAATCGAAATGGGGTTCGAGGCCTTGGCTAGTCACATGTTGTTATTGATTAAATACCACTCGTTCGTGGTCACAATAAATATATATTGCTTGTGGAGGCTAGTAAAACAAACGGGGGGCAGAATGAAATTAGCCCAGAGGCACCCACACCGTATGTCCTCGGA
>WNWK01058491.1:0-10439 GCA_009830355.1 Cherax destructor | reverse complement strand
TATATATCAATGACCTTGATGAGGGAATTACTAGTGATATGAGCAAATTCGCCGACGACACGAAGATAGGTAGGATAATTGATTCAAACATAGATGTCATAGAACCAGGAAGATTTAGACAAACTTAATTGTGGTCAGAAAAGTGGCAGATGCAGTTCAATGTAGATAAATGCAAGGTTCTGAAGCTCGGGAGTGTCCATAACCCAAGCACTTATAAGTTAAATAACGTAGAACTTAGCCATACAGATTGGAGAAGGACTTGGGGGTGATGGTAAGCAGCAACCTTAAACCCTTAAATTACATTCACTTGTAAGACGTAGAATGAGGAAGACATGATCGAGGTATACAAGTGGAAAATGGGTATTAACAAAGGGGATAAAAATATGTCTTGTGGGTATTCTCCAAGAGAGAACCCAATAATGGATTCAAGTTAGATAAGTTTAGATTTAGAAAGGATATAGGAAAGTATTGGTTTGGAAATAGGGTATTGATGAGTGGAACAGTCTGCTTAGTAGGGTTATTGAAGCAAGGACCTTGGGTAGTTTTAAATTTAGGTTGGATAAATTCATGAGTGAAAGGGGTTGGATTTGAGTGGGAATTGCACATGAGTAAATCAAATTATCAAAGCTTATTTCTTGGGTAGCATTGAAAATTAGGTTGAACAAATATTCTGTTAGTGGGATGGAATGTGAAGGACCTGCCTAGAATGGGCCAAAAGCCTGCTGCAGTGTTCCTCATTTCTTATGTTCTTATGTTCTTAATACAAATTGCCTCTAAATGTTGTACAATACAGTATAAGAATGGGCGAAATTGTTCTCTTCCAACTTGCTGTAGGGAGGTAGGTTAGGTTTTTTTTTTTATTATACAGACCAATTTTTCTAGGAGTCTGCCATTCCTGTTGTTTCTCAGGTTATTTTGTCTGCGTTTTCTTTTTGGGAATTCAGCTCTGACTAGTTTATCTCGAAGGATGCATCTTTTTTCCATGCCAGCATCGGTGGTTCCTGAGGAAAGAAATCTGCCCAGGAGGCCTCCTTGAACTCCTGTCTCATCCAGCTCCAGAGTTCTCCTAGTTCTTGTTTGTAGATTTTAGGTAGCTGCTGGCTGTAGAGTGTTGGCAGGACTGCTCTTGTGTCTCCCTTCCTGGTCACTAGGTTTAGTAGTTCCAACCTGTCTGTTTTAGATAACTTTTCAGCTGCTGCTTCAGTATATTTCTTGGGGAGTCTCTCAGTTCAAAACCTCCACATATCCTCCAGGGATTTCTTGAATTCTTTCTCTTCACTACATATTCTTTTAATCCTCAGAGCCAGAGAGTAGGGGGGGAGACTGTCTTAGTGACCTATGGTGTGAAGAGGCCCATAGTAGGTATTGGGGAATTCCCCGGTTTATAGTATGTCTTTTGTATGGATTCTCCTGTCTTCATCCAGATATACTATTGTGTCTAAAAATGGTAATTCACTGCTGCTCTGTTCAGAAGTAAATTTTAGTGAATCATGCATTGAATTTGCCCAAGCCTTCACTTTCTCCACTGTTTCGTCTCCACTTTTTATTATGCAAAAAATATCATCTATATACCTGTTATATGTTACCAACCCTAGTCTGTCTTTATCCATTTCACTTTCTAAGGTAACATGTACAAAAATCTCTGCTACAGCTACTGAAACCGAGGCTCCAACAGCTGTCCCTGTTTTTTGCCTGTAGGTGACCCCATTAAATTTAAGTATAGTATCTCTCATAATATGTGTGATAGATTGTTCAATGAGTTTCCTATCTGGTGGTTTTTTTATACCTATGTTAAACAATTTACCTCTAATTTTGCCCCCGCGGCCCCGTCTGTGACCTGGCCATAACAATTGAAGGAATATGCGGTACTGTTATGTATAGATATGCAACTATTCCTTTTAATCCGCATTATGAATATTCATAGATGTGATACATGCTAAAAGAGACACTAGTTAACAATGGTAAGCGATTTCAGAGACAACTTATATAAAGTGGGACTTTACCTTACTAATGGTGGGCCAACTATCCCATAATTGCTGTTATTTCTCACTTACCTGTAAGGTAAATAGTACTTATTAGAACATTCAACCTGCACCTTCAGCTAGCAGTCCAGGACATAAGAACATAAGAAAGGAGGAACACTGCAGCAGGCCTGTTGTCCCATACTAGGCAGGTCCTTCACAATCCATCCCACTAACAGAATAATTGCCCAACCTAATTTTCAATTCTACCCAAGAAATAAGCTTTGAAGATTCTATTAACTCAAGTGCGAGTCCCACTCAAATCCAACCCTCTCACTCATGAATTTATCCAACCTAAATTTGAAACTACCCAAGGTCATAGCTTCAATGACCCTACTAGGCAGACTGTTCCACTCATCAACTACCCTATTTCCAAACCAATATTTTAAGAACATAAGAACATAAGAACATAAGAATGGAGGAACACTGCAGAAGGCCTACTGGCCCATACAAGGCAGCTCCTTATCAAAACCACCACTACCTAAGAATTTACTCCTGTACTCACGACACTAATCAAACCCAGCCCCTCCCACTCATATATTTGTCCAATCTCTTTTAAAGCCACCCAAGGTCCTAGCCTCTATCACCCTACTCGGAAGATTGTTCCACGCATCTACAACTCTGTTCGAAAACCAGTACTTGCCTATGTCCTTTCTAAATCTAAATGTTATCCAATTTAAATCCGTTATTTCTCGTTCTTACTTGGTTCGATATCCTCAGTATTTTATTAATATCTCCTTTGTTTATGCCCATCATCCACTTGTACACCTCGATGATATCTCCCTCATTCTACGTCTCTCCAGAGAGTGGAGATTCAATGCTCTAAGTCTATCTTCATACGGAGATTTCTTATACTGTATATCATTTTAGTCATTCTTCTTTGTATGTTCTCCAATGAATCTATATCCATCCTGTAGTAAGGAGACCAAAACTGAGCTGCATAATCCAAATGAGGTCTCACTAGTGATGTATAGAGCTGTAAAATAACTTTTGGACTTCTGTTGCTTATACTTCTTGAAATAAATCCTAGTAATCTGTTGCCCTTTTTGGGACATAGGCACTGTTGTTTCTTAGATTCTGCTACCAGACTCCAAGTCTTTCACATTCTGTATGATCAAGCTCAACTTCACCTAGTTTATAAATTCGAGGGATATTTTCATTACCAACGACAAGCACTCCAGGAGTGCTTGAACTTCATCTGCCACTTTTCAGACCAAGACATTAATTTATCCAAATCCTCCTGGAGTTCACTGTTATCCTCCTCAGAATGAATTATACGGCCTATTTTTGTATCATCAGCAAATTTACTCATGTCACTTGCAATTCCTTCATCAAGGTCATTAATGTAAATTATGAACAACAATGGGCCCAAAACTGATCCTTGTGGAACGCCACTAGTGACAAATCCCCATTCAGATTTGACCCCATTAATGGAAACTCTCTGCTTTCTATTGGTAAGCCATGCCTCTATCCATGGAAAATAAACACATAAGCAGTATAATGTGATCCTTTATTGACAACGTTTGCCCACGCAGTGGCTTTATCGAGTCAGACAGACAGATCTGTCTGACTCGATAAAGCACTGCGTGGGCGAAACGTTGTCAATAAGGATCACATTATACTGCTATGTGTTTATTTTTCCATTGTGTCGGTATTTTATACCATTTATTTCCATCGCCTCTATCCATGCTAGAACTTTACCTCCTATACCATGAGCTGCCACCTTTCTTAAGAGTCTCTTGTGAGGTACTCTATCGAAGGCCTTACTGAAATCCAAGTAAACTATATCATATTCTTTATCACTGTCTACTGCCTCAAATGTTTTATTGAAAAACGTCAGTAAATTTGTCAGGCAGGAACGACCTCTCGTAAACCCATGCTGAGATTCATTAATCAAATTATGTTCTTCAAGGTGACTTCTGATAATATCAGCTATAATTGATTCTAATAATTTGCCTACTATAGACGTGAGGCTTATTGGACGGTAATTTGATGGAATGGACTTATCCCTGATTTGAATATAGGAACTACATTAGCTATCTTCCACATCTCTGGCACAACACCAGTTAGGATGGACGTATTAAACACATTCGTTAATGGCTGACTAAGTTCCATTTTGCATTCTTTAAGTACCCTGGAAAACAACTCGTCGGGTCCAGGGGACTTATTTTGCTTCAGTTTATCTATTTGTTTGATAACCATATCCCTCGTGACGGTAATATTAGTTAATTTGAATTCTTCAGGAACTGAATAATTGTTAATTTCTGGAATCTCATTTACGTCTTCTTGTGTAAAGACTGACAAAAATAGTCATTAAATAGAGAACACATTTCCAGTTCGTTATCCGTCAGCTGTCCATTCCCAATTTTCAGAGGTCCTACCTTTTCCCTCACCTTCGTCCTGTACACTTGAAAGAACCCTTTTGGATTAGTCTTTGATTCATTAGCAACCTTAATCTCATAGTCACGTTTAGCCTTTCTAATCCCCTTTTTTACTTCTCTTTTCAACTGAACATATTGGTCAATAAGGTTAACATCTCCTCTTTTGATGCGCCTATAAATTCCTTTTTTCTCCCCTAATAAATGTTTTAGACTCCTGTTAATCCATTTGGGATCGTTATTATTTGACCTAAATTCTCTCTGGGGAATAAACATACTCTGTGCACGTTGTACATTAAGAAAAAAATCATATATCCTTTCTAAATCTAAACTTATCCAATTTGAATCCATTATTGCGGGTTCTCTCTTGGAGAGATATCCTCAAGACCTTATTTATATCCCCCTTATTAATACCCATCTTCCACTTATATACCTCGATCATGTCTCCCCTCATTCTTCGTCTTACAAGTGAATGTAATTTAAGGGTCTTCAATCTTTCTTCATACGGAAGATTTCTAATGCTAGGAATTAACTTTGTCATTCGTCGCTCCATCCTCTTCAATCATTCTCAATTATACCTATTAACCCACACCTACAAATATTCCTAGTTATACCCTTCAACCGGCTAGTTCAGCAAGCATGCCCAGTTGTGCTGTTCAACCAGCATTTTCTACAAGTATCCCCAATTACACCCTACAGCACACTTCTTCAAGCACTCTCAATTACACTAGTGAGACCTCATTTGGATTATGCAGCTCAGTTTTGGTCTCCTTACTACAGGATGGATATAGATTCATTAGAGAACATACAAAGAAGAATGACTAAAATGATTTACAGTATAAGAAATCTCCCGTATGAAGAAAGACTTAGAGCATTGAATCTCCACTCTCTGGAGAGACGTAGAATTGTTTAATTTTAACCACCATGTGGGCGAATACAGGTGTGTCTATGAGAATGTGTACACATATATGTTTGTGCGTATGCATGTGACCTCATACATGTTAGAGTGAGAGAGAATTTTGTGCATTGTTGTTTGTATGTGTGTATTTGTAATACCTGGGATTGTGTGTGTGTTTAATGCATGCAAGTGTATGTGTAATGGTGTGTGTGTAAAGTTCGTGTGTTGAAACGCATAAATGTTTGTGAAAATACTTGTATATGTGTATGTTTGTGCGCGTGTTAGTCTTTGAGTGACAAATCCTAAAGATGAATAAATAAATAAAAATAAAAACAGTGTAATATTTAATACAGTTTTGAGGGAGGTGGACAAGTTCTTCAACACTTGGACAATCATCTACATAAAGTAAAACATTCACAAATACTTTTAAACTGCTAAATATGCAAAACAAAACTAGTACTGAGTATAAATTCATAGTGTAATATAAAAGGATTTCCAAAATTATTCATAATTAGCCTCTCCTGGGTGACTAAACTGTGTGGCAGCTTGGTCTCGTCTAGCTGGTGTACGGTCGTGGCTGTCCAGGTGGGTGTAATTACTGGACTCAGTTTTCTGTGTGTCACCTCCAGTAATTCCACCCACCTGGACAGTCTCTACCGTAGACCAGCTAGACAAGACCAAGTTTCCACCCAGCAAGGTCACTGGGGGTGGCAACCGCTGACACTGAGGAAGTGTGGAAGGGAGTCCACCTGAGGTGACACAAGTGGACTCCTGGAGACACTGATCCTGGGAAGGCACCGCCGACCTTAGGTAAGTGGGAGCGAACGGGTGGATTCCTGGATACATGAACCTGGGGAAGGCATGAATACCAGCAGTTGAGGCTGACCTTGGGTAAGTGGGGAAGGGGAAACATCCGGCGGTAGACGGATGGATTCCTGGATACATGAATCTGGGGAAGGCAAGAATACCGCTGACTTTGGGTAAGTGGGGAAGGGAGTCCACCTGAGGTGAAACAAGTGGACTCCTGGAGACACCGACCGACCTTAGGTCGGAAAATGAGGGTGCCTCCTGGGACCACTCCCTGCCCTTCCATTTTCTAGGACACAGAGATGGAAAGAACGTCAAAGGGAACTACAATGATGAACAAGTATAGGCACCAGAGGACGTTTTGTTGGGACCTTCAGCAGCAGCAGACACCAAGGACAAGACACAGAAGTGGACGGGAGTTATGGTAATAAAAGACCCACAACACTTCTTCAAGGGACCTTGGGCCATTGTAAACGGTATGGATCTAACTGATGGAGTTCTTAAACATTTTCCTTACAGACTACTTTCAGAACGAGTAACCCTGACGAAGAGGATAACAGATCCTCTACCAGAAGTGGAGGCAGATTGGAGACCCAGCAAGATACTGAACAAGCAAGAATTGAAGGCCAGCCATTTTTTACAACAACTATACAAGGACCTGGACGCAGCATACATCAAATTAAGGTACTTTCAGGACTGTGAGGAAGTCGGTGTCATCCCTAACATGGGCCAGAGACCACTTCTACTAACGAAGCCGCCGGCCTCCTGTGCTTACCCTGACTGGCTGACTAAGTCCATGGAAGAGGAAACACAAAACCACTACAGGGCGTTGGCAGCCATACAAGCAGCAGGCCTCTCAGTCACCATGGGACACCTAATAGAACAAGTAATTGTAGTAAAAAAATTATTTTTCAAAGAATTTAAAGAAACGGCCAATGATATCATAGCCTATGCTCAAAACTTTGACAGACAGAATAGGAAAAAAACAGCCAAAGATATGAGAACGATAGAATTTGAGAATAAGGGAAAACCCCTGCCTGAAGGATCGACAGTGCTGGATGCACTACTGACCAGATGGCAGGAGGTAATTAAAGTAGACAGCACTCAGGAAGGGGGGAAGCCAAAAAAAAGTAAAATAGTCAGGGAGGTACCAACAACAAAACTGGAACCAACAACAAAACTGGAATCAGGGAAATACAGGGAACTGGAGAAATTGGTAATCTCTGAGGTACCCCTGACAGATTATGAAAAGAGAGTCCTGAGCAAAGGATTATCCTTTGTGCCAGGTCCACCAAAGAACAAATCCTTATATAAAAATATAGAAGAAACAATAGACAACTTGAGGAAATGAAAAAAGAAATAAAGATAAAAAGCCATAACAAACAGAGACCTAACCTCAAGAAAAAAGAAATAATATGTCTAGACAGTCTGGAGAAAAGAGAGGACATTGTCATCACAGAGACATACGAAGTAGTAAGGGACCCAGAGAACTTACTAAGAGAAATTCAGGACAGGGGCAAGGAACTAATACTTAAGATTTACAACAATAATGTTTTTGGTAATTTCCTTGTCCAGACTGGTTTTTTTTATAAGTATTAGCGTTAGGTTTGTCTGGTTTATTTCTCTGCTATATCTTTAAGGGTTGTTATTAAAGTTTTCAATTCACTATCCTCTGTTTCTTTTATCTGTTCTATTCCCTGGTCTATCTGTACTGTGCTGTGTACTTTAATTACCTCCTGCCATCTGGTCAGTAGTGCATCCAGCACTGTCGATCCTTCAGGCAGGGGTTTCCCCTTATTCTCAAATTCTATCGTTTTCATATCTTTGGCTGTTTTTTTCCTATTCTGTCTGTCAAAGTTTTGAGCATAGGCTATGATATCGTTGGCCGTTTCTTTAAATTCTTTGAAAATTAAATTTTTTACTACATTTACTTGTTCTATTAGGTGTCCCATGGTGACTGCTGCTTGTATGGCTGCCAACGCCCTGTAGTGGTTTTGTGTTTCCTCTTCCATGGACTTAGTCAGCCAGTCAGGGTAAATAGGAGGCCGGCGGCTCGTTAGTAGAAGTGGTCTCTGGCCCATGTTAGGGATGACACCGACTTCCTCACAGTCCTGAAAGTACCTTAATTTGCTGTATGCTGCGTCCAGGTCCTTATAGTTGTAAAAATGGCTGGCCTTCAATTCTTGCTTGTTCAGTATCTTGCTGGGTCTCCAATCTGCCTCCACTTCTGGTAGAGGATCTGTTATCCTCTTCGTCAGGGTTACTCGTTCTGAAAGTAGTCTGTAAGGAAAATGTTTAAGAACTCCATCAGTTAGATCCATACCGTTTACAATGGCCCAAGGTCCCTTGAAGAAGTGTTGTGGGTCTTTATTGCCATAACTCCCGTCCACTTCTGTGTCTTGTCTTTGGTGTCTGCTGCTGCTGAAGGTCCCAACAAAACGTCCTCTGGTGCATATACTTGTTCATCATTGTAGTTCCCTTGACGTTCTTTCCATCTCTGTGTCCTAGAAAATGGAAGGGCAGGAGTGGTCCCAGGAGGCACCCTCATTTTCCAGTACCACTACCCAAAGTCAGCGGTATTCTTGCCTTCCCCAGGTTCATGTATCCAGGAATCCATCCGACCGACCTAAGGTCGGTCGGTGTCTCCAGGAGTCCACTTGTTTCACCTCAGGTGGACTCCCTTCCCCACTTACCCAAAGTCAGCGGTATTCTTGCCTTCCCCAGATTCATGTATCCAGGAATCCATCCGTCTACCGCCGGATGTTTCCCCTTCCCCACTTACCCAAGGTCAGCCTCAACTGCTGGTATTCATGCCTTCCCCAGGTTCATGTATCCAGGAATCCACCCGTTCGCTCCCACTTACCTAAGGTCGGCGGTGCCTTCCCAGGATCAGTGTCTCCAGGAGTCCACTTGTGTCACCTCAGGTGGACTCCCTTCCACACTTCCTCAGTGTCAGCGGTTGCCACCCCAGTGACCTTGCTGGGTGGAAACTTGGTCTTGTCTAGCTGGTCTGGTAGAGACTGTCCAGGTGGGTGGAATTACTGGAGGTGACACACAGAAAACTGAGTCCAGTAATTACACCCACCTGGACAGCACGACTAGCACCAGCTAGACGAGACCAAGCTGCCACACAGTTTAGTCACCCAGGAGAGCTAATTATGAATAATTTTGGAAATCCTTTTTATATTACACTATGAATTTATACTCAGTACTAGTTTTGTTTTGCATATTTAGCAGTTTAAAAGTATTTGTGAATGTTTTACTTTATGTAGATGATTGTCCAAGTGTTGAAGAACTTGTCCACCTCCCTCAAAACTGTATTAAATATTACACTGTTTTTATTTTTATTTATTTATTCATCTTTAGTTTGTCACTCAAAGACTAACACGCACAAACATACACATATACAAGTATTTTCACAAACATTTATGTGTTTCAACACACGAACTTTACACACACACCATTACACATACACTTGCATGCATTAAACACACACACAATCCCAGGTATTACAAATACACACATACAAACAACAATGCACAAAATTCTCTCTCACTCTAACATGTATGAGGTCACATGCATACGCACAAACATATATGTGTACACATTCTCATAGACACACCCGTATTCGCCCACATGGTGGTTAAAATTAAACAATTCTACGTCTCTCCAGAGAGTGGAGATTCAATGCTCTAAGTCTTTCTTCATACGGGAGATTTCTTATACTGTAAATCATTTTAGTCATTCTTCTTTGTATGTTCTCTAATGAATCTATATCCATCCTGTAGTAAGGAGACCAAAACTGAGCTGCATAATCCAAATGAGGTCTCACTAGTGATGTATAGAGCTGTAAAATAACTTTTGGACTTCTGTTGCTTATACTTCTTGAAATAAATCCTAGTAATCTGTTAGCCTTATTGCGCACACTTAGGCACTGTTGTCTTGGCTTTAGATTTCTGCTTACCATGACTCCCAAGTCTTTTTCACATTCTGTATGATGAAGCTCAACTTCACCTAGTTTATAAATTCGAGGGATATTTTCATTACCAACGACTAGCACCTTACATTGAACTTCATCTGCCACTTTTCAGACCAAGACATTAATTTGTCCAAATCCTCCTGGAGTTCACTAGTATCCTCCTCAGAATGAATTATACGGCCTATTTTTGTATCATCAGCAAATTTACTCATGTCACCTGCAATTCCCTCATCAAGGTCATTTATGTAAATTATGAACAACAATGGGCCCAAAACTGATCCTTGTGGAACGCCACTAGTGACAAATCCCCATTCAGATTTGACCCCATTAATGGAAACTCTCTGCTTTCTATTGGT
>WNWK01058490.1:0-10439 GCA_009830355.1 Cherax destructor | reverse complement strand
TTGTTACCTGAAATCTTAATTGTGTATTTTTCCTATGATAATGTAAGTCTGGGAAAATTGTGTATATATTAATAATAAATAAATAAATGAGGAAAAAATGTGTATTAGTGTTAACCTACATTTAACAAAAGGGGCACAGAGTGACCCGACTTGAATCAGCCTGTTGTACTCTCCTCATGTTTAAGCTTGTCCGAGGAAATATTGTGACATCACGGGTAAACATCACGCGACCTCACATATGTGACGTCACAGCCCACCTGGGCTCGCTTGATTGAACTTGTTGTACTCTTCTCATGTTTAAGCTTGTCCGAGGAAATATTGTGACGTCACTGACCGCCAAGAGGGTGTGGGCGGGAGATGGGTGATCTTGATCCAAGGAAGTGGAGGGATGATAGAATATTGAAATCGAGTCTTTTCGTTCTTTTTATTGAAATCGAGAAAATTTTTACCATACCCCATAGGGGAGAACTCAAATCTTGATCCGAGGAATTGGAGCAGGAATATTGGGGAGATGGAAGTGAATTTGATGAAATTCCAAAGTAGGTAAAACTCAAGTCTTAGTTCAATTTACTTAAAGAGACCTCATAGGGAGACCTCAATCTTGATCCAAGGAGATGGAGGGATGATAGTAATATTGAAAAACGAGAAATTTTAAGGAATATCTCATAGGTATATACACAACCACGCACATATAAAGAGAAGGAGCTTACGACGACGTTTCAGCTCGACTTGGACCATTTACAAAGTGTGACTTTGTAAATGGTCCAAGTCAGCCAAACTCGTCGAGCTCCTCTTTATATGTGCGGGTTGTGTGTATTGTTCCAGTCACGGTATTGTGCCTTTTTGTTATCTCAAGGTATCTTCAAAACTTGATCCAAGGAGATGGAGGGATGAAGGTGGGAGATGGGGTAGGTGATCTTGATCCAAGGAAGTGGAGGGATGATAGAATATTGAAATCGAGAAAATTGCTTACTTCCTATAGGGGGATCTAAAAACTTGATCCAAGGAGATGGAGGGTGACAGAAGTATTACAGAATATCAAAAATTTTAAGGAATATCCCATAGATATCTTCAAAACTTTCGTTCTTTGTATTGAAAAATGAGAAAAAATTGTATTACTATATCGAGAAAAATCGAAAAATGAAAATTAAAAAAAAAAGGGGGGCGTGGGCGTTGGGGCGTGGGGCCGGGCGGGGGCGGCGCGCGGCGGGGCGAGCGCGCAGAGGAGACCGCTCAGGGATGAGGGTCTCAGGGTAGGGGTTGCTGCTCAGGATGAAAAAAAAAAAAAAAAACGGAAGTGGGGGGTTGGACAGACCGGAAGTAGGGGAGGGGTCGGCTGGGGGCGGGGGTTGTTTTGTGACCGCCTCCATTTTGAGCCATACAGGGACTTTCTACACTACTATATATATATATATATATATATATATATATATATATATATATATATATATATATATATATATATATATATATATATATATATATATAAAAGTGCGCCCTCGGTCCCTGGTTGTGTCGATGAGTCTGGAACCCAGATCTTTAATTAAGGAAAGTACGTATGTGTCGTGTGGTTATTGAGAGAGTAATAACGGTTGATAGAAACACATGGGATGGATGGTGATGTAGATATATTGAGTGAGGAGAACCCAGCCGTACCTCTTTCGTCGTATAGGCCTACCGTGGAGAGAGTGAGTGTGGGCGCTTGTGAGCGTCCACATAGCGAGCATGACGTCACATATGACGTCACACGTAGATATGCTAGGGATCTTAAATATAAATATAGCTGGTACTACACACATATACTACACAAGTATATGCATATGGTACATAAGACATACTTGTGACATATGTGGTGTGTTTTCCCCATGATCCCAAGGTCTTTGATCCCACTCAGACAAATTGATACTATTGGCTTATGTCTCTGTACTTGCCGATCTTGAACTCCTTGTGATCAGCAGCTCCTCCCTGTTGCCCGACACTGTGATGGATGTAGGTGTCAGCCAGAGTCAACACGCAGGTATATTAATATGCTATGAACGTGCCATTCTTCCAAGGATAGTTGGTGATTCCATCAGGGCGGTTAGAGGGGTTGTGAGCATTGTTGGCTGCTATGGATATGGGCACTCTCTCGGCTGGGCATACAGCTGTAGCAAGGCTTCTCTTTATGATGTTGTGGACTTCATTGTGTCTTGCTTGTCAGCCCTTGACTTTGAAACAGTTAAGACCTTACAGATCATGTTGGCTAGCTTGGGGGCATTGATTCGTGTTCCCATTGCCGAAATGGGAACTGTTTGGAGGAAGTCCCCTTAGTGAAGTGCACTCACAGCTTGGGAACAGGCAATCTCTCTGTCTGATGTTACATCACCTTTTTTTGGCAATGGGCCCATCCCCACATGACTGTTTGTAGTCTAGTGCTGCACTAGGTTTTGTTGCTGGACCAACAAGTGTCTCCCATTCAGTGATCGCACTGGCATAGCTGGGGTCCTGTATTCCTGCCGAGTCACTGAGGTTTTACAAAGATGCTATTGAGGCTGATAGGAAAGCTGATAGGGCGATCTGGGAGGAACTGCACACTCCCAGCCTCTCAAGCCTGACTTAAAGTGAGGCTTGCAACCAATGTCCATCTTCAAGGGAGAGATTCAATACACTCTCTAGCATGGTCTATGGGAAAAAGTCATATTCCTTGAGTATCAGGCTGCTGAAGGCTGAGAAGCATCTCAAAAAGAAGGTAAGTTACTATGCATAGTATTACAAAAAATCCTGTATTTAACAAATAGGCAAAACAAAGCGTAACATTACATTAGTTTTTGCCTGATAAGATTATGTTGCTAAGTTTGAATTCAGAAAATGCATTTATTGCTATTTAAAGCTCATTCACAAACTTATAATTATGTACAGCTGTATGTGATAAATGCTAGTAATATTTTATCAAAATTTGGCTTGTTCGACCACTAGATTAAAAAAAACAAAAACAAATTATCAGTAAGATGTTCACAGGCCATCATCCTCTTAATGACACATTGTGTTTCACAGTTATCCGATCTAAAATCTTTGTTCTTTGTTCCATCAACACCATTTTCTGTTCTCGCTTCAGAACATTTTCTCACCTTAATCTCATGCATCATTTATTGCCTTAGTGGTTTGATATTTTTTGAATACTTTATAGTGATAGAGGACAATATAACTTAATTAAATCTACTCAAACATATTTGGCCTATATAATGAATATCTAGAAAATTGCGGCACACCGCATAAGAGGATTGGCTGACGTTTGGCTTTATTATCCCTGACACTCCAATAACAATTACCACGATCGTACTGAATATAAAGCTATTATTTCTGTTTATATTTAAGTATAATAACATGAACAAAGAAACAATATTTCGAAATGTTTTCTTTTAAACATTCTTTTATTTGACAGCTGGAAGAGTTATCTCATCATTACTTGCCCAGACGAGATTCACAAGTTTAGCATCACAGGTGGTGTTAGCTGGCCTACCAACACAGGTGGTACAGGCTGGCCTACCAACACAGGTGGTACAGGCTGGCCTACCAATACAAATGGATCATGCTGATACGAATATAAAAAGGGAGCAGGAGGACCTGACAACACAAAAGTTGAAGACTTGTATGACAACACAGGATTCGCAGGCTGGGCAGACAGCAAAGATGGCGCCAGCTGGACTGACAACAAAGGCGGTGGATGCTGAACTTTCCACACAGGTGATGGCAGCTAGAGCGACACCACAGGTGGTAGAGACTGGCCTGAGAAGACAGGTGGAGGATACTAGATTGACCATACAGGTGGTGGAGGATGTGCTCACCTCGGCATCACATGTCAGCAACGCGGTAATGTTCGTTACTGACGGCACTACCTCACCCGCCACTTCCTTCATGGCAAGTGCCTAAGTATTTTGGCAAAATTCTTTTAATGACGGTTATTTAAAATTAACATTCGAAAATATTTTTCCTAACATCATTTGCGAGAAAATCAAAATTCTTGCCGAATATGCAAATACAACGCCATTTATCGATGGACAGTGATCTATTAGGTTTAGGGAGGCGCAAAACATATTAGTATTACTTAATATAAAACTTCACTCTCATTCTCCAATGGCATTATGTTGATTCTTCGAAATGACATATGAGATGTATTAGGCAACATGACCTCTGATAGAGATGTACTGGGCAACATGACCTCTGATAGAGATGTATTAGGCAACATGACCTCTGATAGAGATGTACTGGGCAACATGACCTCTGATGTAAATACTTTATTAAACCGAAAAGTTTAAGAAATAGACACTTGTGCAACATTTGGGAATCATTCGGAAAAGTTTCGCCAGTCAGTGGATTTTTCAGTCCATTACAGAGAGAAAGGGTGGAAGATGAGGATTAGTGTTAGGAAATCAGTCCCTCAGCCTGGAGTCGATGTATTCTATCCATCAATCTAGAGAAAAGTCCAGCATATGCGCAGAGTAGTGGCTAGGTGACGAGTTGAGGTTGCAGGACGGGGGATCAGCCAGTGAAAAAATTCATTGGTATAAGAAGTTCATGCCTCTAGGTTAGGCAAATATTGCACAAGTGTCTTATTCTTTAATACAACCTCTAATAAACAAAATAATATTTTCGGAATCATCATCAAAGATTTCTTTTAGATGGCGAATCATCGGGTGTTTTCAAGAGGACTGGGATTTTTTGAAGCAGTGCCTAGCAGCTCGGATTTCAAGAAAGACAAACATCTGTCTCTCCTGGTTGAAAATGTTAAGCTGGTATGTTGCTTGCGTATTGCTTTGCATACAATAAATATATTGAAACTACACTTGTTAAAGTTTTGGAATGTTTTCTGTCACTATGTTTGTTCTGTAACAATACTTGTTCTCACAATATTCGTAAACACGCGCTATTATATTTAATGAAAGAATATAACACTTTGTTAAGAAGTTCGGTGAACCTTGTAGTAAATTTCTGGCTTATACATTCACACACTTCAGTACCAACACATGTTATTGCAAGCTAAGTAGTATCAAGCATGGGCAAGAAAATTCTGAAGCATTGCCTTCCTTGTATGAAGAATTGTGTAGTAAATAATAAGATTTAGGTTATGAAAAAAACATACTGAGAAAACATCATGTTACTGTTTTTTGTCATAATTACTTTGTTCATGGATAATGTCATTTAGTACTGCCAAAAATTTTGAAAACCAACTAATAGTCACGGCACTGTGAGGAACAAGTACAGTTCAGGATATTCATTATATGAAAATTTTCACCACGAGTGGCTTCTGCAGCCCTAATTCAGAGGCAATAAATTAACTCTCAGGTATGGGAGGGAAGTGGGGATAAATGAAGAACAGCAGTGTCTTCCGTAGTAGAGGCAGAACCAGGGCTTAACCCAGCAGAAGAACACTTGATGACGAAGCTGGGGACAGCAGGCAGGTGCAGGAGTTCAGTTGAAGTTCAATTTACTCTGAAAAATGGAATGCTAAGTTCATGAATTTTTTAGACACTTCCTTTGATAGGTATGTGAGTATTTTATAATTTTCCAAGATGTCGACGAATTATTTCACAACATTTTGAACCTGTTGTTGTGTGAACCTGTCTGGAGCAACAGTGGCGTATTTGACAGTTCCATTGCAGAGGATATTGCAAGAAACCAAAAATATGTAAATTCTCATTCAAAATCCAAGGTGAGAAGTACCTGTAGACTTGGACCCTTAATAAGAGGAAGCTTACATACTGATGATAAACAGGAACTGAAAGGTATTCAACAACCCAGTAAATGACAGCAGAGTGGATAATGCAAAAACCTTATCCATTCAATCGGTAGGCCGCGCAGAACAGTTAATTGACATTAGTACTAATCTCACAGAATTTGAAAAAAGAGAGTGATAACATGCCCGCTTACTCAGCACCTGGACTAGATTCAAGGAATTCACTTTTTATAAAAAATAAAAAGTACAAAGCACTACTTGCAAGATCCCTCAGTATTTTTCGGATAAATGGTCTAGTTCTAGGTGAAATACCAGAGTTCTTTAAAAGTGCAATTAGTACTAATTGCACTTTTAGTAGAGTACTAGCTAAATATTACAGACCCGTAGCCTTAAATTCCCACATCAAAAAAATCTTCGAAAAAACGATGAGATGCCAAACTTGGAACTTCAAGGAAGAGCACAATCTACGTAACTCAAACCAGCACGGTTATAGAAGACGCTTTCTAAAAATAAAATGCTGATGTGCTATACACGTATTTTACAAATGCTTTTGAGAAATGCGATCTTGCGGTAAACGCACGCAAAATGAAGGCCATAGAATTACGGAGAAGGTATATATGAGGATTTTCATATCTGTAACATATAGAGCACAAAGAGTAGCAGTAAACAGAGCAAAATCCATATCAGCGAAGTAAAAATCTAAGTACCCCAAAGCACTGTCCTGGCACGTTGAAGTATCAGTAGCAGTGAAAAGCAGGGGTGCACCGGGAACAATAAGGGAACACTGTATCAATATCCGTGGCCCCAGACTGTTCAACATCTTACCAGAAGATATCAGAAACACTGCTGAGACAAGGGTAGACGTTTGTAAGAGGAAATTTGACAAGTATCTTCACCAGGTGCTAGATCAATCAGGCTGAATGGATATGTGGATCAGTGGGTCATCGTCAGTAACAACCTGATTGTGCACGCAAGAACCAGACGAGCTTAGCCGAGGCCGGGCTCTGGATGCAGAAAAACAAAGGGTACAACAAGATTTATAGGGGTAGTAGGTTGGTAGACAGCAACCATTCGGGGAGGTACTACCGTCCTACCAAGTGAGTGTGAAAAGGAAGCCTGTATTTGTTTTACATGATGGTAGGATTGCTGGTGTCTTTTTTTTCTGTATCATAAACATGCAAGATTTCAGGTACGTCTTGCTACTTCTACTTACACTTAGGTCACACTACACATACATGCACACGTTTATGTTTACACACTCATCTGAGTTTTTTCTTTGATTTTATCTTAATAGTTCTTGTTCATATTACTTATCCTTTCATATCCATGGGGAAATGGAATAAGAATCTTTCCTCCGTAAGCCATGCGTGTTGTAAAAGTCAACTAAAATGCCGGGAACAATGGGCTAGTAACCCCTTTTCCCGTATAACTTACTAAAAAGAAAAAAAAGAAAACCGTCAAAGTGGGATGTTTGAATGTGCGTGGATGTTGTGCGAATGATAAGAAAGAGATGATTGTAGATGTTATGAATGAGAAGAAGCTGGATGTCCTGGCCTTAAGTGAAACAAAGCTGAAGGGGATTGGAGAGTTTCAGTGGGGAGAAATTAATGGGATTAGGTCAGGGGTTTCAAACAGAGTTAGAGCTAAAGAAGGAGTGGCAATAATGTTGAATAATCAGTTATGGCAGGAAAAGAAGGAATATAACTGTATCAATTCAAGGATTATGTGGTGCAAAATAAAGGTTGGATGTGAAAAGTGGGTTATAGTAAGTGTTTATGCACCTGGAGAAGAGAGAAGTGTAGAGGAGAATGAGAGATTTTGGGAAATGTTGAGTGAGTGTGTGGGGAGTTTTGAACCAAGTGAGAGAGTAATTGTGGTTGGGGATCTAAATGCTAAAGTGGGTAAAAATATTGTGGATGGAGTAGTAGGCAAATTTGGGGTGTCAGGGGTAAATGTAAATGGGGAGCCTTTAATTGAGCTATGTGTATAAAGAGGACTGGTAATAAGTAATACATATTTTATGAAAAAGAAGATAAATAAGTATACAAGGTATGATATAGCACGTAAGGAAAGTAGTTTGTTAGATTATGTATTGGTGGATAAAAAGTTGATGGGTAGGATGTACATGTTTATAGAGGGGCAACGGATATATCGGATCATTACTTAGTTGTAGCTACAGTTAGAGTAAAAGGACATAAGGAAAATGGAAACAGAAAGTAAGAGAGAGGTGAAAGTGTATAAACTAAGGGAGGAGAAAGTTAGAGTGAGATATAAGCAACTTTTGGCAGTAAGGTGGGTAAATGCAAGTATGAATAGTGGGGGGGTTGAAGAGGGTTGGGATTGTTTTAAAAATGCAGTATTAGAATGTGGGACAGAAGTTTGTGGGTATAGGAGGGTGGGTGCAGGAGGAAAGAGGAGTGATTGGTGGAATGAAGAAGTAAAGTGTGTGATAAAAGAGAAAAAGGTAGCTTATGAGAGGTTTTTACAAAACAGAAGTGTTGTAAAAAGAGCAGAGAATGTGGAAAGTAAAAGAAAAGTGAAGAGAGTGGTGAGAGAGTGCAAAATGAGAGCAGATGAAAGAATGGGAGAGGCAATGTCAAGAAATTTTGCAAAAAATAAGAAAAAGTGTTGGAATGAGAAAAACAAGTTAAGGAAGCCTAGGGAACGAATGGATATGTCAGTTAAAAACAGAGTAGGGAAGTTAGTAGATAGGGAGCTGGAGGTATTGGGTAGATGGCGGGAATATTTTGAGGAACTTTTAAATGTCGATGAAGAAAGGGAGGCGTTAATTTCATGCACTGGTCAGGGAGGTATAATATATTTTAGGAGTGAGGAAGAGCAGGATGTGAGTGTGGGAGAGGTGCTTGAGGCATTACATAGAATGAAAGGGGGCAAAGCAGCTGAAACTGACGGAATCATGACAGAAATGTTAAAAGCAGGGGGAGATATTGTGTTGGAGTGGTTGGTATTTTTGTTTAATAAATGTATGAAAGAGGGGAAGGTACATAAGGATTGGCAGAGAGCATGTATAGTTCCTTTATATAAAGGGAAGGGGGATAAAAAAGATTGTAAAAATTATAGGGTAATAAGTTTACTGAGTATACCAGGTAAAGTGTATGGTAGGGTTATTACTCAAAAAAATAGAGGTAAGACAGAGGGTAGGATCGCAGATGAGCAAGGAGGTTGGAGGGAGAGGGTAAAGGAGGTTTTGTGGGCGAGGGGCTTGGACTTCCAGCAAGCGTGTGTGAGCGTGTTAGATAGGAGTGAATGGAGACGAATGGTTTTTGGGACCTGGCGAGCTGTTGGCGTGTGAGCAGGGTAATATATGGTGAAGGGATTCGGGAAACCGGTTACTAATTTAGCCGGACTTGAGTCCTGGAAATGGGAAGTACAATGCCTGCACTTTAAAGGATAGTGACAGTTGGGAGGGACTAATTCTAAACTGTAGTATCTGAGCGCCTCTGCAAAGACCTTGATTATGTTTGAGTGTGGTGAAAGTGTTGAATGATGATGAAAGTATTTTCTTTTTGGGGATTTTCTTTCTTTTTCTGTCACCCTGCCTAGGTGGAAGACAGCCGACTTGTTGAAAAAAAAATAACAGCAAGAACTCTCGATATTAGGATCCATGAGTGCAAGAACTTAACAACTGTTAAAATGCGTTTTTCCAACACGAAAACTAGTATGTGGAATACCTTATGAAGTTCGATGAAGGCAAGTTAGTTAATATACAATTCACCAAATGTCTATCAGTAACAATATATCCAAATTATTGATCAACAGGATATTACACTTTTGGAGACCTCTGTAACATGATGTTGATAGGTCCATCCCAAACCCAACCCAACTCACCAGGGTTTTACTTCTACTACCAGTACTACTACTACTACTACCCTCTCCAGCGACTGCATATACTCGCTCTTAGTTATCTCTGTATTAGGACTGAAGAAGCCGCTCTTGGCGAATTGTTTCCTTTAATAAATGTACATAAGTGTCCTTTTTCCACACTAATGATGGTAATATAACCTTTGGAATCCTGTTACTTATACCTCTTGATAAAAATTCAAGTAATGTGTTGGCCTTGTTGCTCACACTTTAACACTGTTGTCTTGGTTCTTCCGCCACACACACTGTACTCTTATCTATACTGATGGACTGATGACATCGACTTCTTCTAGGCTGAGGGACTGAATACATATTACTCCTGATCTTCAACCATTTTTCTCTGTACTGGACCTATGAAACCACTAAATGACGAAATCTTTCCACAAAAAAATATACCCAAGTGACGCACAAATGTCTAATTCATCATCAGAATTCTGTTTTCCATGACTCCCAAGTCTTTTTCACATTCTGCATGGTAAAGCTCTTTAACACTTAGATTATAAATATGGGAGACATTTTCCCTGCAAAGGCTTCGGAATTTTCATTTTTCTACTATGAATTGCGTCTGATGCTTTTCACACCACGACATTAGCTTGTTTATATCTTCCTGTAATTCACTATCATCTTCCTCTTAATCTATTGTTCTGCCTATTTTTATGTGGTCACGAATTTTCTCATGTTACTTACTATCCCTTCGTCAAGTTCTTTATTGTTAATATAAAAAAATAAGGGACCCTAAAACTTATTCTAGTAGAACGCCACTTGTGAATGGTCACTCCGATTTCACCCCATTTTTTGTAGACTCTGCTTCCTGTTAGCCAGCGATGCCTCGATCCATGTGGTA
>WNWK01058489.1:0-10439 GCA_009830355.1 Cherax destructor | reverse complement strand
AGAGGATCTCACCTTCAAGAACCATAACACTGTAGCAATCACATCTGCCAGAAAAATGACAGAATGGATAATGAGAACCTTCAAAACTATTGATGCCAAACCCATGTTGACACTTTTCAGGTCTCTAGTTCTATCTAGGCTGGAATATTGCTGCACACTAACTGCACCTTTCAAGGCAGGTGAAATTGCTGAACTAGAAAATGTACAGAGAACCTTCACGGCACACATAACTACAATAAACCACCTCAATTACTGGGAACGCTTGAAGTTCCTAAACCTGTACTCCCTGGAATGCAGGCGGGAAAGATAAATTATTATATACACTTGGAAAATCATAGAGGGATTAGTACCAAACTTGCACATGAGAGTCACTCCCTACGAAAGCAAAAGACTCGGCAGATGATGCAACATCCCCCCAATGAAAAGCAGAGGTGCCACTAGCACGTTGAGAGACAACACAATATGTATCAGGGGCCCAAGACTGTTCAACTGCCTCCCAGCATACATCAGGGGGATTACCAATAGACCCCTGGCTGTCTTCAAGCAGGCACTGGACAGGCACCTAAAGTCGGTGCCTGACCAGCCAGGCTGTGGTTCGTACGTTGGACTGCGTGTGGCCAGCAGTAACAGCCTGGTTGATCAGGCTCTGATCCAACATGAGGCCTGGTCACAGACCGGGCCACAGGGGCGTTGACCTCTGGAACTCTCTCCAGGTAAACTCTCCAGGCATAGCCCATAACTCTTTTTAGGAGGTCATTTGGGAATTACCAAAACTCAGTATAGAATAACAAAAGAGTTCTTTTGGCCAAAGTTTAGGCAAAATGTAAAGAATCATATTCGAATTTATCCAGAATGTCAGCAGGTAGGAAAACCTGGACACCCCATTAAACCTGCACCTCTCCATCCCATTCCTGTTAATGGAGACCCTTTTTCAGAATTAATAATAGATTGTGTAGGTCCACTACCTAAGGCTAAGTCTGGAAATCAATACTTATTCACAATCATGGATAGAGTAACTAGATATCCAGAGGCAGTTCCTATGTGCAGTATTAACACTAAACCAATCCTTAAAGCCTTAACTAAGTTTAACTCTTGCTTTGGAATTCCTAAATCTATTCAAAGTGATCAAGGTACTAACTTTACTGTCAAAGCATTTAGGGAAGCATTAACTAGGCTGGGAATAGTTCATAACCTATCCACTGCCTATCATCCTCAGTCCCAAGGCGCCTTGGAAAGATTCTGTGGAAAATATTAGTATTTTCCGAAAGTTGTAATTGATAAATTTTCCCATATGAATAGATATCTTTAATGTGCTGCTGGTGGTTCCACGTTCTGTGGACATGAAGAGAGAACCATCGGATAGGCGGGGTTTGAGGGGATTGGAGGAGGCTGGGCAGAGGGCAGCAGTTGGATATGGAGAGGGCAGTGGTCGCGTGGGTATCTCATTAAAAGGCTGAAATTCTGGCTCAGTATGGAGCCAGTTATTTGGCGAATTCGCTGGCCAAATATGGTTGTTGGCTTCCCTTCGCAATAGGAAGTGTCGTAATCGTCTTCAAGTGTATACCGAGAGACATTAAGTCCAGGAATCACTGTAATCGGGTGGTAAATTGAGAAATAATGAGTGACGATGGTAGGCCTAGCCATATGTTTGTGGAAAATACAGCACAATATTATGTGATGAAAGGAAGAATGAACTTCAAGAGAGCTGAAGTTCTCCTCAGTATTTTATTTTCCACAAGATCAACCTTCACATGTATTGTCCTTACTGAAACCTGGCTTAAGCAGGATACAATAGATATCTACTCGCTGCCAGGATACACAGCAATACACAACTGCAGACCACACCAAGTTGGGGGTGTGGTCTGCCACCTGAGCCATGGTTACCATGGCTCAGGTGGCGTGATTATTCGACTTGGTACTTTCGTAAACCCTGATTCTGGGTGGTTTTCGTAATAGAAGAGACTGAAATATACTTAATGAATATGGTGAGGGTTGAATCTAGTGAAGCAGATTAGTAAATAATTGGAAGTGAATGTACCGGCGAATGATAGGGATGCCACCCCAAGGCCGCCATGTTGGATACATTGGAATGGTAATGGGTTATCATTTTCATCTCGACCCATCAACGTCGAAATTGAAGGAAGTAAACAATAAAGAGTGGAAACTAGTGAGACATTAAATCAGCGTGTGAATTAAAGAGGATTTGGTGATGTTAATGTCACGAGAGAGAATGTGTGTAGTGATTCTCAACAACATTCTCATGTTGACCTCCCGATTCTGTCCCGAGAATTGTAGAGGTGTCAAGAAGTCAATACTTCTATATTGGGACTACAACAACTCCACCATTATCGCTTTGCCGGGAATATAATCGCTCTCGCGCAAAGACCACGAGATCGTCACGAGGGAACACCAAAAAAGGAAGAGACTCCCTCACAAACAGTAAGCATATTTATTGTTGTAACTGTGTTGCTGGCCAGTAGATAGGTTGCAATGATGAATACTTGCTGTGGTTATGTAATATCTTCAGCGACCATCACTGACACTGGGTGAGTGATGATTTTAATTGTGTACTTTCTTTCTACTTGTATTCAGTCAAGTAATCATCTATACAGTCCACAAACCTTATTGTATTGTACGTATTAGTGCGAGCCTATTTAATACATAAACACTGGTGCAGAGTGCAGTGGGGAGAGTGTGAGAATATCGAAGGAACCCCTCGGGTGCGACCAGGAGTGGGTAAAGTTTCTCACATACCTCAAGGGAGTGACTGCGGTAAAATTATACTAGTTGGTCATCTCCCCGGGAGATTGTATGTTGCAAGTGGCGGTGGCCCAGATAGACAATCTCTCATAATTCCCCACAGATTCCATCAGATGTTAAAAAAATGATGAGAACTTTTTGCATGCATTTTCCTACAGACTGGGATGAATCACTTCCTCTGTTACTATTCGCAATTAAAGAAACTGTGCAAGAGTCTACAGGGTACAGTCCATTTGAGCTGATTTTTGGGCACAATGTACGAGGTCTTCTACGAGTGCTCAAAGAAGGATGGATGGGAGAAGACGCCTCCAAAACCCTCTACAACCCTTCTTCAAAGTTGCAGGTGGCACATCAGTTGGCTAAGGCTAACTTAACCCTTTACCAGGCCACGCATCAAATTTGAGACACTGCAACATTTGCAACCTATATTCTGATAATATAAGCAATTCTAAGACATATTTATTTGTGTTCATTTGTCAAGTTTATTTATTTTAGGCGCCTCTAAAATACCCTCTATGGCAGAATCAAATATGAGGCACACCTGGACTGGTAAAGGGTTAAAGGCAGCTCAGAATATGATGAAACAGAGGAATGACAGAAATTCAAAGTTTCGCTCCTTCCATCCAGGAGATAAGGTGTTGGTACAGGAGCCTATACCTGGCCACACCCTGAAAGCTAGATTTACGAAACCCATGCAAATTGTAAGTAAATTATCTGATGTAAATTATGTGGTATCTCCCTTTGACAAGACCTCAAAAAGTAAAACCTACCACATTAATCAAATTAAAGCCTTTAATACACCAGATAAAGTCCCAGTAATGACTCTGTCCTCTGCCTCTGATGACCCTGACTCTTTGCACTCTGTGATTAAAGCTTGGCCATCAGAACTCTCCCATCGCTCAACCTTCATCGTCTTCTCCCACGTGACTGACTCATGGCCCACGCAGTTGACCCAAGCAACAAATAAAGTTCAATATTTTCAGAATGCCATTTCACATCACACGTATGCTTAGAACACACCATCCCTCTTTATTATTCTAGTGCAGGCATGTACGGCGAATTTCAGCTTCAGTGTTGTCCAGCCTAACAAGTCTTCATAACACGCTTTAGCTATCATAACCAACTATGAAGTTTAAAGACACTAATGAACCGTAACGACACACACTGCTGGCCGGGATGAGCAGCTTGTGATTTTCGTTTCTCAGCCTTCCGCAAAAGAAGGTACAACTCTTTTCTGGTTTTCACTGTTTGGATATTAGGGAAAACATTAGCTTTACCATCGAGCACAATACACAGGTCTAAGGATCAAAATTTACAATATAGTCTTTCAACATTCCCGGAAGTGGTAACTTGTTGACGTTCTGCGAGGTTCTTCGACCCAGGGCATCGTATATTATGACTCGGCAAACCTGTTTCAGGGTTCGTGGTTTGGTGTAGAGTTACCTGAAAAACGGAAAAAGTACTGAGTATGTCTTACTAATTTAATTTAATTTAATTTAGTAGTATGTATGTCTTACTGACTACCCCTTGCATATCCCTAACCCACGCTAGTTTCTGATCTTTGCATATACGTATAGATACTCCTTGACCTACAATGGAGTTACATTCTGACAAAGCATCCTAAGTCAAAAATATTTTAAGTTGAATATGAATCCATGCTAAATAAATAATGTCACAGAATAAATAAAAAAATAATTACTAACTAAATACCAGTACATATATGTATGTGGGCTTAGTGTAATGAATAACCTAGGATGTCATCTGAAATGACACATAGATCACAACTACCTGAATAAATTGACTTCAATGACTTACTGCTTTGACTTACTTAGGCTTGACTGATTTCACTGACTTTACCTACTGATTGACTTAGTGATTTGACTCATTAGACTTACTGACTGGACTGAGACTTACTGATTGGACTGAGACTTACTGACTGGACTGACTTGACTTATTGACCGAGATTACATTTTAGATTTTGCCACCGAAGTGGCTAGTTTATTGTGCACCCCATATCCATCCTGTGGACGGTAGCGCAAGAGCATATGGATACACAAAAGGCCTAGGAGCTAGGCCCCAAAAGGGTAAATAATTGTACATTTGGATTTATATCTACAGTTCATTTATCTGTTACAAGCAAATTTAGGAAATTTGCTTGTAACTGGTATCTTATTTTTATTAATAAGATATCTTGACATGTCACATAGGTTATTATCCTGTCTATCTCTATATTTCTCAATAAGTGGACAATTAAGCACATAGTGTTCAAGACAGTGACCATATGCCTGATCACATAATTTGCATTTAGTTTGATCATCATCTGTGTATCTCCCAAACTGCCAGACGTACTTGTAGCGAAGCCTAAGCCTGGCCACTACAACATCAGTCAGTCTGTTCACATTGCAAGTTGCTCCATAAACATACTTATCTATGTTCATGTTATCATAGTGGGTTATAGATCTACTCAGGCTTCTAACTGCATTCCTATAGCAATCATTTTCATTATTTATTTCTCTCCTAATATTATTCCTAATGCTAGACACAGATATACCAAAGTTATATTCTACATTCTCCTTCTGGGTACTCTTCTTGGCTAACATATCAACTTTATCATGAAGGAGTAATCCAACGTGTGATGGGATCCATAGCAATTGTACATTAATTCCTTTGTCCCGGATTTTTTAGTATCTATACCTGGCTTCTCCAATGAGCATGCTGTTAGAGTCATTATATGAGTCAAGAGCCTTCAGTGATGACAGAATCAGTAATGATGATAGTCAAGCTCAGTGTCATAAGTTAGCTTTAGTGCCATTAGGATTGCAAACAATTCAGTTTGCAGTGAAGACGCCCAGTAGTTAATTCGTATGCCTAGTTCTACAGATTTATTATTGTTCTTAACTAGGGAGGTGGCAACAAGAGCAGATGCAGCCCTGCCAAAAGACTCCTGTTTAGATCCATCAGTGTATAGAACTTGTGATAACTTATTACTACCAGCTAGGTGAGAAATTTCTTCTTGAGCAGTTGCTTTAAGTGATTTAAGGAAGGGATTACTAGCAATGAGCTTCTTGGGAGGGGCTTGCAGGTATGTGATATTAAATGAACACATCTTCCATGGAGGGGTGATATGCTCTTGTTGCCTATAGTGATACATTTCATGCAGGTTGTAAAACTTAATGTAATTGCATGTTTTCACAATCCATTTAGATCTGAGAGTATTTACTTCTAGACATTTAGTAAGATTCATTGTGACTGTGTCTGGTTCATTTCTTAACATTCTAATACCAAATACAGTGTTAATCTCGACAATCCTATCACTGATACAGTAATACCAAGCTCCTTCCTCATATTAAGAACCTTTGTAGATTTGGGAGAGCCAAGAATAATTCTGAGAGCTTCATTCTGCATTAACTCCAAGGGTCGGAGAGAACTTTCTCTAGCTAATATCAACATGGGAGAAGCATAATCAATTAAAGACCTAACATAGGCTATGTACTTCATTCTCACGATTCTCACATTAGCACCATAGTTGGGGTTGTAGCCAGCAACAGCTTTAAGAGCATTTAGCCTATCCTTGCATTTTTTATTTAGTTGTGGTATAGTGGATTTGTTAAAGGGTACATCTACACCAAGATATCTGTAAGTTTTAACGTAGCTAATGTTTTCACCCTGCAAATAGATGGGTGGGGGATGTCATTTGCTTGTTAATATCTTTGTTTTAGAAGAAGATATTACGAGGCCTAGCCGATTACAAATTGCTTGAACTTCATTAAGAACGGTACTTATCTTTTTATGCCCTGTTCTATGGATCATGATGTCATCAGCATAGCTTATAGCTATATGTTTAGGTGAGGTAGGTAGAGCATTAATCAGAATATTAAATAACATAGGACTGAGAACTCCTCCCTGCGGTGTACCTAGGGACATTTCTTTAGACTCGCTTCTAAAGCCTTGGTAGAGGACAGAGGATACTCTGACAGGTATCCTATTATCCAGCAGAGTAGGCTACCACCAATATTCATTTTGGCTAGTTCATGTAGTATAACAGTTCTGTTCCCAATATCAAATGCAGATTTTAGATCAAGAAATGTGGTAAAACTAGTAGAGGTGTGTGCGGTGAGAAAGGTGGAAATACAGTTCTGCACACTTTTACCTTTCATGAACCCATAGAGGGAGGGGGAGAGTTGATGTCTGATTCTATAGTACAGTCTGTTAAGTATCATTCTTTCAAAAATTTTACAAAGACAACTAGTTAAGGAGATTGGTCTAAATGTATCAGGCTGTTGGGGCTTAGGGATAGGCACAATGAGACTATTGTTCCAGGAAGTAGGAAGAACTCCCTCAATGTAACTGGTATTATACAGTGCCAACAAAGGATTATCAGGCACGTGCCTTAGAGTTCTGAGAATATCATAGGTTATACCATCCTCTCCAGGAGCAGTTGATCGACCTTTAGTTAATGCAGTATCTAATTCATAGTCGGTGAAGAGGCAATTACTCTCATCAATATTTTGGCTCATAAAATTAATCAGTTTCAACATTTCTTCAGAAGCACCCTCTAAGTTTTTTCTAATATGAGATGCCAAGCCCATGTTGACACTTTACAGATCGCTTGTTCTATCTAGGCTGGAATATTGCTGCACACTAACTGCACCTTTCAAGGCGGGTGAAATTGCTGACCTTTAAAATGTGCAGAGAACCTTCATGGTACCCATAACTGCGATAAACCACCTCTAGAATGCAAGCAGGAGAGATACATTATTATATACACGTGGAAAATTCTCGAGGGATTTGTACCAAACTTGCACACGAGAATCACTCCCTACGAAAGCAAAAGACTCGGCAAGCGATGTAACATTCCCCAAATGAAAAGCAGGGGTGCCACTAGCACGTTGAGGGATAACACAATAAGTGTCAGGGGCCCAAGATTGTTCAACTGCCTCCCAGAATACATCAGGAGGATTACCAACAAACCCCTGGCTGTCTTCAAGCAGGCACTGGACAGGCACCTAAAGTCGGTACCTGACCAGCCAGGCTGTGATTCGTACGTTGGACTGCGTGCGGGCAAGAGTAACAGCCTGGTTGATCAGGCTCTGGTCCAACATGAGGCCTGGTCACAGACCGGGCCGCGGGGGCGTTGACCCCTGGAATTCTCTCCAGGTAAACTCCAGGCAGGTTTTCATGCCTGGAGATTTTGGACCAGTCATTTATGAGGTCATTTGCTTTTTCAAGTGGAAAGGGATGAGCAACATTGCCAGTCTTTTTCCTGGTTATTTTATTTATACCTTTCCATGCCAGACTTAAAGGGGTAGACCTATTTAATCCACTAACAAATTGTTCTCATTCCTGTTGCCTAAGTTCTTGCTTTCTATTTCTTGCATTTGTTAGTGCAGCTTGGAACGTTCTGAGAAGGTCTGGGGATCTACACTCACAGTATGCTTTACCAGTCCTCCTAGCTGCATGTGTTAGATTGCGTAGCTGTGGGTCATTATAGTATTTACATTGGTTTTTATTGTCATTTCTAGTGTTTTCTTTTCCTGCCCACTTGATCTGTGAGTACAGTCTCAATAGTGGTAACTAGATCATCATTGAATTTTTGTGTGCCAGTGGGCTCGTAATTCTTATACCATTGATCCAAGTGGTTATTGACCGGACTGACTTAAAGTTAGACTTTTCGCCGAAGACAGATCCTGACAAATCTAGAATCATTGCTCTGAAATAGGATCTAGAGCAGCTGATGATGCCTTACAGTCAGCTGTATAATGTATTGCAGGGTAAAACAGATCAAAGATCTATTACATAATTTATTACCTGGAGTTTACCTGGAGAGAATTCCAGGGGTCAACGCCCCCGCGGCCCGGTCTGTGACCAGGCCTCATGTTGGACCAGAGCCTGATCAACCAGGCTGTTACTGCTGGCCGCACGCAGTCCAACGTACGAACCACAGCCTGGCTGGTCAGGTACCGACTTTAGGTGCCTGTCCAGTGCCTGCTTGAAGACAGCCAGGGGTTTGTTGGTAATCCCCCTGATGTATGCTGGTAGGCAGTTGAACAATCTTGGGCCCCTGACACTTATTGTGTTGTCCCTCAACGTGCTAGTGGCACCCCTGCTCTTCATTGGGGGGATGTTACATCGCCTGCCGAGTCTTATGCTTTCGTAGGGAGTGATTTTCGTGTGCAAGTTTGGTACTAATCCTCGAGAATTTTCCATGTGTATATAATAATGTATCTCTCCCGCCTGCGTTCTAGAAGTACAGGTTTAGAAACTTCAAGCGTTCCCAGTAGTTGAGGTGGTTTATCGCACTTATGCGTGCGGTGAAGGTTCTCTGCACATTTTCAAGGTCAGCAATTTCACCCGCCTTGAAAGGTGCAGTTAGTGTGCACAATATTCCAGCCTAGATAGAACAAGCGATCTGTAAAGTGTCAACATGGGCTTGGCATCCCTGGTTTTGAAGGTTCTCATTATCCATCCTGTCATTTTTCGAGCAGATGCAATTGCTACATTGTTATGGTCCTTGAAGGTGAGATCCTCTGACATGATCACTCCCAGGTCTTTGACATTAGTTTTTCGCTCTATTGTGTGGTTGGAATTAGTTTTGTACTCCAATGAGATTTTAATTTCTTCACGTTTTCCGTATCTGAGTAATTGAAATTTCTCATCATTGAACTTCATATTGTTTTCTGCAGCCCATTTAAAGATTTGGTTTTTGTCTGCTTGGAGTCTTGCAGTGTCTTCAACGGTGGACACTTAAGAACAACCATAATAATAATAATAGTTTATTGTGACATGATACAAAAATGTACAATGGGTTATGAGATTACAAGAGGTGTACATGCCAAAAGCCCCTAATATGCAGAGCAGTGTGGGCAGACTTAAATAAACTGTAATGTACAAGTCAAAATTCACTTAAATTGATGCTGTTTAATTAAATGAAAATTAACATAAGTATTGTTCAATAAGGGAACCTAGAAAATGCTAATCTTTCACAACTTACCCTTGCTATGCCAGTATCCTTGGAGGAATGTACACCTTGCTGCTGTTGCAATCTTAATATGATGATGGAGGAACACTATGGCAGACCTGTGTGGGGAATTGGGGCAGCCCATTCCATGGTGCTTCGAGCTTGTCTTCTGCCCATCACATGGAGCTCCGAGCTTTCTTCCTTCACTACATGCAAAATTAAAAAATATATATATAACCACTGTCAAAAAGTAATAAATTATAATATGGAAATTTATTTTTATCATGCAAATGCAGTGTTTAAGATACACATTAAATGAAGATTCAAAAAACATTTTCAACAAAGTGAAAATCATTCATTTACTCGTACTGACAAACACAACACCTACAAAAATCTACAAGAATGTATGTATGTGTCTATACACAGTGGAACCTCTGCTTACAAGTGCCCCACTATGCGAGTTTTTCAGGATACGAGCTATCAAGCCATCGCTCAGTCGGTTTTTTGCTCCTGGATACGGGCCAAAATTCAGGTTGCAAGCTTACCCCTCAAGGAAGGTTCCTTGATGCTGGTGAGGGGCTCTTAATCTAGGGAATTGTGTTTGTGCTCCAGTTCCCTAAATTAAGCCTGAATACCTTCCATCCCCCTCCCCTCTGTTTGTGATTCGATAAAGCCCACGTTGTCAATAAAGGATCACATTATACTGCTTATGTGTTTATTT
>WNWK01058488.1:0-10439 GCA_009830355.1 Cherax destructor | reverse complement strand
CTGTAATATAACCTCTGGACTTCTGTTGCTTACACTTTTGATATAAATCCCAGTAATCTGTTTGCCTTATTACGTACGCTTAGGCATTGCTGTCTTGGTTTAAGGTTGCTACTTACCATAACCCCCAAGTCCTTTTCGCAATCTGTATGGCTAAGTTCTACGTTATTTAACTTATAAGTGCTTGGGTTATGGACACTCCCAAGCTTCAGAACCTTGCATTTATTAACATTGAACTGCATCTGCCACTTTTCTGACCAGGAATTGAGTCTGTCTAAATCCTCCTGAAGTTCCCTGACATCTACGTTAAAATCAATTATCCTACCTATCTTTGTGAAATCGGCGAATTTGCTCATATCACTAGTAATTCCCTCATCAAGGTCATTGATATATATTATAAACAACAACAGGCCTAAGACTGATCCCTGTGGAACACCACTATGTTACAGATCCTCCCTTTCTGGATTTAATCCCCATGTTATGCACACTCTCTGCTTCCTAGCATTGGTGAGTCCATGACTCGATCCATGATAGCACTTTTCTCCCAATGCCATGAGCTACCACTTTCTTTAACAGTCTCTGGTGCGGTACTCTATCAAAAGCCTTACTAAAATCTAAATAAACAATATCGAATTCTTTATCGTGATCAACAGCCTCAAAAGCTTTACTAAAGAAGGTTAATAAATTAGATAGGCAGGAACGGCCCCTCGTGAATCCATGCTGAGTACAGTGGACCCTCGGTTAACGAATACCCAGGAAATCGTGCAATTATGTAAGTATAATTTTGTAAGTTCTTGTGGAAGTGTATTTTTGGGGGTCTGAAATAGACTAACCTACGTGAAATTTTTCCTTAAGGGAGTAAATTCGTTCGGTAATGGCACTTGAGCAGACTTCAGGAGTGAAGTTTTTACGAAACTCGGGGGTCCACTGTATTATTAATCAAATTATGGTTAGCAATTGACATGGACAAATACTGTAAGGAAAATGCAGTAACATTCATTGACAACTGGGACCTCTTCTATGGCAGAAATGACATGTATGCCAGGGATGGGGTTCACTTATCCAGGTCTGGGGTGGGGGCACTGGCAACTGCAGTGGAGGGAGCTGTTAGGGCTTTAAACTAGATATAGTTAGTGGTATGGGTTTTGGAGGAAAAACAGTGAAGTCCCAGTGTAGTAATATTATAAGTTCTTTTTCTTTTAATGCCACTAGGACCAGGTTGAGAGTCACTGGACCCCTCTCTAACAAAAAATCTGTCCAGGGAGCTCTGTGTCTGGCGATTCTTTAAAACATCCCTGAAATAGGACACCACTGTGTCATTGTACAGGTTGCCAGCATGGCCTGCAACAGCATGGTTAGGGTGATATTCATCCATAAAGCCTTGCACAATGCTCCACATTCCACAAATCTCCTTAATCCTTGAAGAAGGCACCTTCTTCCATCTCTGTTCCACCTCCTCCTCCTCTGAACCATTGTCCTGACCTGTAGTCTCTTGTTGCTGTTGCTGTTGAAGCTCTTGCAGATCTTCAGTGGTTAGCTCTTCATTGTGCTCCTCCACCAACTCTTCCACATCCTCACCACTCACCTCCAACCCCATGGACTTGCCCAGTTCCACAATTTCTTCCACAACAGGCTCAGGCTGAGGCTGAGGCTCAGGCTCAGGGTTCTGAGGCTCAGCCCCAAAACCTTCAAAATCCCTCTCTAGGACACAGTCTGGCCACAATTTTCTCCAGGCAGAGTTCAAAATCCTGGTAGTCACTCCCTCCCAAGCCTTACCTATAAGGTTTACACAATGCAGGATATGGAAATGATTTTTCCAAAAGTCTCTTAGGGTTATATTCATGTCTGTGGTCACATCAAAGCACTTTTGAAACATTGCTTTGGTGTAGAGTTCTTTAAAGTTTGAAATGACCTGCTGGTCCATGGGCTGTAGGAGAGGAGTGGTATTAGGGGGCAAGAACTTCACTTTGATGAACTTAAATTCCTCCACAATTTTCTCTACCAAGTTTCGAGGATGACAAGGAGCATTGTCCATTATCAGGAGGCACTTAAGTGGCAAATTATTTTCCTGGAGATATTTCTTCACACTGGGGCTAAACACGGTATTGAACCAATCTAAGAAAATGTCCTTTGTGACCCATGCCTTTTTGTTAGACTTCCACATCACACACAAATTAGACTTGGTGATACCGCATCTGCCAAACACTCGGGGATTTTCAGAATGATACACCAGTAAAGGCTTCACTTTGCAATCACCACTGGCATTAGCACACATCATGAGAGTTAGCCTGTCTTTCATAGGCTTATGTCCTGGGAGTGCCTTTTCCTCCTGTGTAATGTACGTCCTGTTTGGGATTTTCTTCCAAAACAGGCCTGTTTCGTCACAATTGAACACTTGTTGGGGGAGGAATTGTTCAGCCTCTATGTACCCCTGGAATTCCTGCACATATTTTTCAGGTGCACTTTTGTCACAACTGGCTGCCTCACCATGCCTCACAACATTATGTATGCCACTTTGATTCTTAAATCTTTGAAACCAGCCTCTGCTGGCTTTAAATTCGCTCACTTCAGCACTCGTTGCAGGCATTTTCTTGACGAGATCATCATGCAATTGCCTTGCTTTTTCACATATTATTGCCTGCGAAACACTATCTCCTGCTAACTGTTTCTCGTTGATCCACACCAACAACAAATTTTCCACATCTTCCAGCACTTGCGATCTCTGTTTTGTGATCACATATGCACCTTTCGCAACAACAGCTTCCTTGATTTTACGTGTATTTTCCTTGGGCACAATGGTAGCGATGGTAGAATAGGCTTTACCATACATCCTAGCCAGCTCAGTGATATGCACTCCACTTTCATATTTTCTATTATCTCCTTCTTCAGTTCTACTGTATTTCTGAGCCTCTGTACCACAGGGCTGGCACTAGGAGCTTTCTTTGGACCTATGGTAGCTTATTTAGCAGTTGCAAGCACTAAAAATAGTGGAATAATGACAATATACTGGTATGAATGCTGGGTGGAGTGGGTGGTGGTCGCCCTTGCTTGTAAACAATAGCACACTGACGCTCCCTGGAGTGCCCGCACAGCTGGGCCACGCGGACGCGTTCGGGACGAATATCGTAAACTGAATGGATCATCGTAAACTGAGTCAATATTTTGACGTAAAAATGTATCGCTAACCGATTTTATCGGTATTCGACGCCATCGCTAACCGAGGTACCACTGTACTTACATAATTGTATGATTTCCGGGGTGCTCGTTACTCGGGGTTCCACTGTAAATAAGCTTAGAATTTTGAGTCACAACTCTCATGATCCAGGTCTTGGGATTCAAACATCCAGATCAATAAATTATCCAGTAAATAAAAAATATTAGCATTATTTCTGTAGTTGACTGTATATACAGCCTCTCCTCACCTAGCGACGTACTCGTTTAAGGATGACTCGGACTTACGATGGGCTCTCTGACCATTATACAAACCTAAATAATGTATATTAGAGCTGATTTCCTTTTTCTTTTTATTACAGTATACAGTAAACTACTTTATAAACATTTAAAAATATACCGAAATACAGTGGACCCTCGCTATTCGAACACTCCAAAACTCACTCTTTTATGTAAGTTTATTATTGTAAGTGCTTTTATATAAGTGTATTTTTTGGAGTCTGAAATGGACTAATCTAATTTACATCATTCCTTATGGGAATAAATTCGTTTGGTAAGAGCACTTGAACATCATTCTGGAATGAGGGTGAGTTTTGGAGTGTTCGAATATCGAGGGTCCACTGTATTATAAATGGTGCAACACAGGTTTAGAGCAGGTCGCTCCTGCCTGTCCCAGCTACTGGACCACTATAACAAGGTCCTGGATGCTGTAGAGGATAAACAAAATACAGATGTAGTATATACAGACTTTGCAAAAGCTTTCGACAAATGTGACCATGGTGTAATAGTGCACAAAATGCGTGATAAAGGAATAACAGGAAAAGTTGGTAGATGGATCTATGACTTCCTGACAAATAGAACACAAAAAGTAATAGTAAACAGAGTAAAGTCCCAGGCAGCTACGGTGAAAAACTCTGTTCCACAAGGCACAGTACTCGCTCCCATTCTAATCCTCATCCTCATTTCTGACATAGACAGAGATGTAAGCCAGAGCTCCATGTCTTCCTTTGCGGATGACACCCAGATTGCCATGGCAGTGACCTCCATCGAAGACACCACAAGACTCCAAGCGGACATCAACCAAATCTTCAAATGGGCCACTCAAAACAGTATGAAGTTCAACGAGGAGAAATTTCAACTACAGGTATCCCTCAACATTCGCGAGGGTTAGGGGATCAAGAGCCTCGTGAATGTTGAAAAATCGCGAATGTTTGGTGCCCCAATATATTGTAGGGAAATATAATACAATACTACTTCCTTAACCTATTGAACCATGAACAATCGTAAAACACATATAAACATCATAAAATAATGTACTATATACATGTTATTTTGACATGAGCTGGCTGTGGTGGGAGGCCTGTAATAGTATAATTATACAATATGTATTTTATAGTGTTGTGAAGTGTCATGGGGAATCAAGAGTTACATACACTCTTCTTATCCTCTGCTGTAGCTCCGCCCACTTTGTAATGATGCCAAATGTTGAATTAAATATGTATACATTAGAACAAAAATGAAACTCCAACTTCATAACTTTATTTTAATTTGCATAACTCATATATTACAAAAACAATAAAAAGTAAAATACACATACAACGAGTTAAGCTTACAGAAAAATACATTAAATTCACCATCTAACATTGTTAGGAAGCGGGAGGAGCTATTGGAGGGAGGGAGAGGCTCAGTAACATTCAGTGTCTGGTGAGTCGTCATGGGTGTTGGATGTTAGCCTTAGTGCTAATAAAATGTTGTGTAATTACACTAATATTAGTAATAAAGGTTATCTATCTATTACATTTATTCCAAATTGATATCAGAAACATGATAAATAACCTAGAACTGTAATAAAGATGCTGAAATGAATAATATATGCCATATTATATGAGGGGTAACAGAGCAGGCAGACCGCCACCATATATATATGAGATGTTTACATCAGGGTAAACATGCCTAAATCACTCTTGTCGTAAGAATAAATGCAAAAATAGCATTTATTGTTTTTAGAATATTTTTTTTTTTTTTTTTATTAACACATCGGCCGATTCCCACCAAGGCAGGGTGGCCCGAAAAAGAAAAACTTTCATCATCATTCACTCCATCACTGTCTTGCCAGAAGGGTGCTTTACACTACAGTTATAAAACTGCAACATTAACACCCCTCCTTCAGAGTGCCGGCACTGTACTTCCCATCTCCAGAACTCAAGTCCGGCCTGCCGGTTTCCCTGAATCACTTCATAAATGTTACTTTGCTCACACTCCAACAGCACGTCAAGTATTAAAAACCATATGCCTCCATTCACTCCTATCAAATACGCTCACACATGCTTGCTGGAAGTCCAAGCCCCTCGCACACAAAACTTCCTTTACCCCCTCCCTCCAACCTTTCCTAGGCCGACCCTTTAAATGTTATCAGTATTTGGTAGCTGACATTTAGAGCACTCCACAGCAATTATTTATTTTTTTTTTTTTTTATTAACACATCGGCCGATTCCCACCAAGGCAGGGTGGCCCAAAAAGAAAAACTTTCATCATCATTCACTCCATCACTGTCTTGCCAGAAGGGTGCTTTACACTACAGTTATAAAACTGCAACATTAACACCCCTCCTTCAGAGTGCCGGCACTGTACTTCCCATCTCCAGAACTCAAGTCCGGCCTGCCGGTTTCTGAACCCCTTCATAAATGTTACTTTGCTCACACTCCAACAGCACGTCAAGTATTAAAACCATATGCCTCCATTCACTCCTATCAAATACGCTCACACATGCTTGCTGGAAGTCCAAGCCCCGCACACAAAACTTCCTTTACCCCTCCCTCCAACCTTTCCTAGGCCGACCCCTACCCCGCCTTCCCTCCACTACAGATTTATACACTCCGAGTCACTCTGTCTCGTTCCATTCTCTCTACATGTCCAAACCACCTCAACAACCCCTCCTCAGCTCTCTGAACAATCGTTTTGGTAATCCCGCACCTCCTCCTAATTTCCAAACTCCGAATTCTCGCATTATATTCACACCACACATTGACCTCAGACATGACATCTCCACTGCCTCCAGCCTTCTCCTCATTGCAACATTCATCACCCATGCTTCACACCCATATAAGAGCGTTGGTATAACTATACTCTCATACATTCCCTCTTTACTTCCATGGACAAGGTTCTTGTCTCCACAGACTCCGAAGTGCTCCACTCACCCTTTTCCCCTCATCAATTCTATGATTCACCTCATCCTTCATAGACCCATCCGCCGACATGTCACTCCCAAATATCTGAATACATTCACCTCCTCCATACTCTCTCCCTCCAAACCCGATATCAATCTTGTCACCTATTCTTTTTTATCCTCATCACCTTACTCTTTCCTATATTCACTTTCAATTTTCTTTCTTTTACACACCCTACCAAATTCATCCACCAACCTCTGCAGCTTCTCTTCAGAATCTCCCAAAAGCACAGTGTCATCAGCAAAAGCAACTGTGACAACTCCCCCTTTGTATTTGCTCTTTATCTTTTAGCCCAACACCTCTTGCCAAGACCTCGCATTCACTTCTCTTACAACCCCATCTATAAATATATTGAACAACCACGGTGATATCACACATCCTTGTCTAAGGCCCACTTTTACTGGGAAATAGTCCCCTTCCCTCCTACACACTCTAACCTGAGCCTCACTATCCTCATAAAAACTCTTCACTGCTTTCAGTAACCTTCCTACTATTCCATACACCTGCAACATCTGCCACATTGCCCCCTATCTACCCTATCATACGCCTTTTCCAAATCCATAAATGCCACAAAACATCTTTACCCTTATCCAAATACTGTTCACCTATATGTTTCACTGTAAACACTTGGTCTACACACCCCTACCTTTCCTAAAGCCCCTTGTTCATCTGCTATCCTGCTTTCTGTTTTACTCTTAATTCTTTCAATAATAACTCTACCATACACTTTACCAGGTACACTCAACAGACTTATTCCCCTATAATTTTTGCACTCTCTTTTGTCCCCTTTGCCTTTATACAAAGGAACAATACACGCTCTCTGCCAATCCCTAGGTACCTTACCCTCTTCCATACATTTATTAAATAATAGCACCAACCACTCCAAAATTATATCCCCACCTGCTTTTAACATTTCTATCTTTATCCCATCAATCCCAGCTGCCTTACCCCTTTCATTCTACCCACTGCCTCACGAACTTCCCTACACCCACAACTGGCTCTTCCACACTCCTACAAGATGTTATTCCTCCTTGCCCTACACACGAAATCACAGCTTCCTGTCTTCATCAACATTTAACAAATCCTCAAAATATTCTCTCCATCTTCCCGATACTTAACTTCCATTTAATAATCTCTCTCCTATTTTTAACTGTCAAATCCATTTGTTCTCTAGGCTTCCTCAACTTATTAATCTCATTCCAAAACTTTTTCTTATTTTCAACAAAATTTGCTGATAACATCTCACCCACTCTCTCATCTGCTCTCTTTTTACATTGCTTCACCACTCTTTTAACCTCTCTTTTCTCTCCATATACTCTTCCTCCTTGCATCACTTCTACTTTGTAAAAACCTCTCATATGCTAACTTTTCTCCCTTACTACTCTCTTTACATCATCATTCCACCAATCGCTCCTCTTCCCTCCTGCACCCACTCCCTGTAACCACAAACTTCTGCTGAACACTCTAACACTACATTTTTAAATCTACCCCATACATTTTCGACCCCATTGCCTACACTCCACTAGCCCATCTATCCTCCAATAGTTGTTTATATCTTACCCTAACTGCCTCCTCTTTTAGTTTATAAACCTTCACCTCTCTTTTACTTACTGATTCTATTTTCCTTGTATCCCATCTACCTTTTACTCCCACTGTAGCTATAACTAAAAAGTGATCTGATATATCTGTAGCCCTCTATAAACATGTACATCCTGAAGTCTACTCAACAGTCTTTTATCTACCAATACATAGTCCAACAAACTACTGTCATTACGCCCTACATCATATCTTGTATACTTATTTATCCTCTTTTTCTTAAAATATGTATTACCTATAACTAAACCCCTTTCTATACAAAGTTCAATCAAAGGGCTCCCATTATCATTTACACCTGGCACCCCAAACTTACCTACTACACCCTCTCTGCATGTTTCTCCCACTTTAGCATTTAGGTCCCCTACCACAATTACTCTCTCATTTGGTTCAAAAGTTCCTATACATTCGCTAACATCTCCCAAAATCTCTCTCTCTCCTCTACACTCCTCTCTTCTCCAGGTGCATACACGCTTATTATGACCCACTTTTCGCATCCAAACCTTATTTTAATCCACATAATCCTTGAATTTACACATTTATATTCCCTCTTTTCCTTCCATAACTGATCCTTCAACATATTGCTACCCCTTCCTTAGCTCTAACTCTCTCAGATACTCCTGACTTAATCCCATTTATTTCTCCCCACTGAAACTCGCCTACCCCTTCAGCTTTGTTTCGCTTAGGGCCAGGACATCCAACTTCTTTTCATTCATAACATCGGCAATCATCTCTTTCTATCATCCGCACTACATCCACGCACATTCAGACACCCCAATTTTATAAAGTTTTTCTTCTTCTCGTTTTAGTAGATTTGTACAGGGAGAAGGGTTACAGCCCATTGCTCCCGGCATCTTAGTCGCCTCTCGGACACGCATGGCTTACGGAGGAAAGATTCTTTTCCACTTCCCCATGGACAATAGAGAAAATAAAAAGAACAAGAGCTATTAAGAAAAAGAAGAAAAACCTAGATGTGTGTATGTATATATATGCATGTGTATGCCAGTGTAGTGTGACCTAAAGTGTAAGTAGAAGTAGCTAGATATACCTGTTATCCAGCGTGTTTATGAGACAGAAAAAAGACACCAGCAATCCTACCATCATGTAAAACAGTTTCAGGTTTCTGTTGTAAGAAAATAATAATATTATTATTAATAATTATTATTATTTCCCTACAATATATTGTAGGGAAATAATAATAATTAATAATAATTGCTGTGGAGTGCTCTAAATGTCAGCTACCAAATACTGATAACATTTAAAGTGCTCGAGATCAATTATTATAAATTATTATTATTATAAAAACAATAAATGCTATTTTTGCATTTATTCTTACGACAAGAGTGATTTAGGCATGTTTACCCTGATGTAAACATCTCATATATGGTGGCGGTCTACCTGCTCTGTTACCCCTCAGTTGCTTTTTGCTGATGACACTGTGCTTTTGGGAGATTCTGAAGAGAAGCTGCAGAGGTTGGTGGATGAATTTGGTAGGGTGTGTAAAAGAAGAAAATTGAAAGTGAATATAGGAAAGAGTAAGGTGATGAGGATAACAAAAAGAATAGGTGACGAAAGATTGGATATCAGATTGGAGGGAGAGAGTATGGAGGAGGTGAATGTATTCAGATATTTGGGAGTGGACATGTCGGCGGATGGGTCTATGAAGGATGAGGTGAATCATAGAATTGATGAGGGGAAAAGGGGTGAGTGGAGCACTTGGAGTCTGTGGAGACAAAGAACCTTGTCCATGGAAGTAAAGGGGAATGTATGAGAGTATAGTTATACCAACGCTCTTATATGGTGTGAAGCATGGGTGATGAATGTTGAACGAGGAGAAGGCTGGAGGCAGTGGAGATGTCATGTCTGAGGTCAATGTGTGGTGTGAATATAATGCAGAGAATTCGGAGTTTGGAAATTAGGAGGAGGTGCGGGATTACCAAAACGATTGTCCAGAGAGCTGAGGAGGGGTTGTTGAGGTGGTTTGGACATGTAGAGAGAATGGAACGAGACAGAGTGACTTCGAGAGTGTATAAATCTGTAGTGGAGGGAAGGCGGGGTAGGGGTCGGCCTAGGAAAGGTTGGATGGAGGGGTAAAGGAAGTTTTGTGTGCGAGGGCTTGGACTTCCAGCAAGCATGTGTGAGCGTATTTGATAGGAGTGAATGGAGGCATATGGTTTTAATACTTGACGTGCTGTTGGAGTGTGAGCAAAGTAACATTTATGAAGGGATTCAGGAAACCGGCAGGCCGGATCTTGAGTTCTGGAGATGGGAAGTACAGTGCCGGCACTCTGAAGGAGGGGTGTTAATGTTGCAGTTTATAACTGTAGTGTAAAGCACCTTCTGGCAAGACAGTGATGGAGTGAATGATGATGAAAGTTTTTCTTTTTCGGGCCACCCTGCCTTGGTGGGAATCGGCCGATGTGTTAATAAAAATAATAAAATTATTCATTT
>WNWK01058487.1:0-10439 GCA_009830355.1 Cherax destructor | reverse complement strand
AAAAAGAAAAATACTTTCATCATAATTCAACACTTTCACCTCACTCATACATAATCACTATTACAAATAAAATTAACATTTGTAATAAACCAACTTTGGGATATTAAGTAAAATCTCATATTTTCAATATTTATTATATTGTTATTAATATAAAAACATATACTGAATAAAAACCTATAATCTTATAATTTGTGTAAAAACATATTTTTTTTTTTTTTTTTTTTTTTTTCAACAAGTCGGGCCGTCTCCCACCGAGGCAGGGTGACCCAAAAGAAAGAAAATCCCCAAAAAGAAAAAAACTTTCATCATCATTCAACACTTTCACCACACTCATACATAATCACTTAGTTTCTTTTGCAGAGGAGCTTCCAGATACTACAGCTGAGAAAAGTCCCTCCCAGCTGTCACTATCTCAGACCCTCCTTTAAAGTGCAGGCATTGTACTTCCCATTTCCAGGACTCAAGTCCAACTAAATCAATTAACTGGTTTCCCTGAATCCCTTCACACAATGTTACCTCTGCTCACACTCCAACAGATCGTCATGTCCCAAAACCATCTGCCTCCATTCACTCCTATCTAACACGCTCACACATGCTTGCTGGAAGTCCAAGCCCCTCGCCCACAAAACCTCCTTTACCCCTTCCTCCAACCTTTCTAGGACGACCCCTACCCCGCCTTCCTTCCCCTACAGATTTATACGCTCTCCAAGTCATTCTACTTTGATCCATTCTCTCTAAACATATTTATACACAAAATCATAGTACACTAAAATACCACAAGTAAAATCATATATAATCAGTGCTTATCAAGTCGCTGCCATCATCGTGTCACGCAGACACTACCATACCTCGTCATGATACTCCTTCTCCACCGTGTCCTCAGACACCTTATCTCTGTCTTATGGCATGCTTACGGGGTTCCACGGCCCGATCTCCCTGTACCATAAGACTCATCGCTGTGTCACACGACACCTTCTCTGTGCCACATGGCACGCCCCTGCATCATGAACCCATCTCTAATAAAACCTGTGCACCGCGTTTGACACACAATTAAATACATCACTCTAACTTGTGTCGTGCCACCGTCACAAACTCTCTGGATACACCACTAAAAACCTGACACTCCGGTAACAATCTCCGCACATTACCAGTGTCACACAAGACAACCAGTGTCACACAAGACACTTCAGGTACATAGTTTCAGGTACACAGCTCCAGGTACGATGAAATCCAGTAGGCAATTCTGGTGACCAGACTTGCCGCCTCCTCATAACAGTGTCCTCATATCAAGCAGGAAGAGAACACCAACACTGCACTTGGCCTTGCAAACATCACAAGTACAAAGCTGCTTTCAGCAACACGATCTAGAGATAGAGCTTCCAGTTCTCTCAGCACTGGAGTACTGTAGACCTGTCACCAGCACCACACTGCAAGTCTGCAACCAAGCAGATCTGCCTGGCGAATTCCAGTAGTGTATGAGAGTCTTGAACTCTCCGATGTTATATGTGGAGAGTCTGGGTTGACACTCCCTAGGTGTATCAGGGAGCTGGTGAACTCTACAGTGCTGTGTATAGAGAGTCTCGTTAGCACTGTCAGTCAAGCTGGCCCGGCAGTCAAACATCAGGTCTGATGACGTAACACGCCGGCAGGTATACTACCTAACAAACTATTGTTAGGTAGGGGGCCGTAATACCTACTGTCTTTTTGCAGAGGAGCACAAACTTTCCTTTAAAGTGCAGGCATTGTACTTCCCATTTCCAGGACTCAAGTCCGGGCAACTGGTTTCCTGAATCCCTTCACTAAATATTACCCTGCTCACCCAAATACTCGTCAGGTCCCAAACCATTCGCTCCCCATTCACTTCTAACACGCTCTCACACATGCTTGCTGGAAGTCCAAGCCCCGCCCACATATATGTATTTTTTTTCAACAGTCGCCGTCTCTACCGAGGCAGTGGTGACCCAAAAGAAAGAAAATCCTAAAAAGAAAATACTTTCATCATTCAACACTTTCTACCTACACTCAATCACTGTCTTTGCAGAGGCGCTCAGATACGTACAGCTGAGAATAGTCCCTCCCAGCTCACTTCATCCCAGACCCTCCTTTAAAGTGCAGGCAATTACTTCCCATTTCACACTCCAACAGATTTTATGCCCAAAAAAACCATTCGCCCCATTCACCCCTATCTAAACGCTCACACATGCTTGCGGGAAAGCCCAACCCCCTCCCCCAAAAAAACCTTTCCCCTTCCCCCCAAACCCTTTTTTTTGGGACGACCCCCCCCCCGCCTTCCTTCCCTACAGATTTATACGCTCCAAGTCATTCTATTTTGATCCATTCCCCAAAATAACCAAACCCCCTCAAAAACCCCCTTCAGCCCTCTGAAAAAATATTTTTATAACCCCAAACCCCCCTAATTTCCACATTAAAACTTTCTGCATAATATTTACACCACACATTGCCCTTAGACAGGACATCTCCACTGCCTCCACCCTCCCCCCTCGCTGCAGCATTTGCAACCCATGCTTAAAACCCTATAAGGTGTTTACCCACTATATTTTCATTTTCCCCTTTTTTGCCCCCATGGATAACATTTTTTGTCTCTAAAAATCCCTCAACGCACCACTCCCTTTTTTTTTTCCTTTTTAACAATTCTATTTAACTCACCCTTCAAAAAACCCATCCGCTGACACGCCAACCCCCAAATATTTAAAAACTTTTATTTTTTTTCCATAACCCCTCTCTCCAATGTGATATCCAATTTTTTTTTATTTAAATCGTTTGATACCCTATCACCTTACTTTTATCTATGTTCATTTTCCAACTTCCTCCCATACCTCTGCTCCATACATTATTTTTCGCTACACCAACACTTCGGGAGTTCACATTAATTATCATCCCAATTAAAAAGATCCACCTTATTATTATTACATTCAGTGAAGAGAGCTAAACCTGTAAGGGTCATACAGTGAGGAAAATGGAAGGCAATCAGATATGATACAAGGATAGGCAAGTTACTTGTAATTCTTGGCTCTAGAGCCTCTTCAGATTAGTTAACAAAGCTATCTGTCATTTTATGTTTGTATAATTTCAGTTTGGTTTTGATTTTAAAGCTTTTGGAATATTGGTAATTATTAAAATAGAAATTAAATTCTATACTGCATGCATTCTTGGAAATCAGAGTAAGATAAAATATTATATCAAACTTATTGAAAGATTGTGATCCCTGGAATGCGCGATCTTACCAGATATGGCAAGAAAACTCAAAGAAGAATACAAAGACTGGCCTCCAATGTTTGAACAGCTAGCAGACAACAAGGTAACTTTTTGGGTACTAACTGGTTGAGCTAAAGTTATATTGGTTATAATGTGGACATTTTGCTCTTTGCTGTTGTCAGATATAAAGAATTACAGGGCATTTATTTAGCCTTTGGGAACTATATTTTTGTACATTCTAAGAAAAGCCAATTAAGCAAGTATTTTGGGCAAACTAAAACTAGTACAGTGGACCTCGGTTTTCATTCACCTCCAAACTCGAATAATTATATAAGTGTATTTCGTAGTGCTTTTGTAAGTGTATTTTGGGGTGTGAAATGACTAATCTAATTTACATTTGTCCTTATGGGAACAAATTCATTTGGTAACGGCACTCAAACAGCATTCTGGAAAGAATTTTCAATGAAAACCGAGGAACTACTACCTAACGTACTAGTACACGTATTTACATAAGGATTATAACATGTACTTTTGTGTGACTGTTCACTATGAATAGGTTTTGTATATAATGAAGTGGTTTATATTACAATGAGGAGGAAGCAATTGAATAAGCTACCAGTATGATACAGTTGACATAGTAAATATTCCTGGTCATTATATATTAAATGTTACATAAAGTTCGAGATATTTTTTGATTTTTTGAAGCCATTAGGCAAGATTTTTTTAATCTTACAGGAAGTTCCAGATTTTGGGCCTTTAGATATGCATGGAGTGTTTGCTCAGGTTTTGGTGTATATGTGGAATATCAAGATTTATTTTTGTGTTCTGCCTATGATCTGTTTCAGCTGTCAAGAATTGTTTAGCTCAGGTTAATATTTCTATTGAGTGTCCTGTATAGATAATGTGCACAGTAGTATGTGTGATACTTTGTATGTAAATTATCATGGGGAGTGCTAAACCCATAGGGATTATACAGTGCCTGTGGGGATGATGGAAGGCATTCAGGCTTAATTCAGGGAAGTGGAGCCTTGTATGTAAAGCAGGTTCAGTAGCTGGAGTAGAGGGTTGTTAGGAATCAGATTGAGTGATTGCTCTAATAGTAGATATTTATTTTATGATTAGTTTAGATGGTTTGTCATTGTAGATCATGCATATATACCACAAGGTAAGGATAGATTAATGAGTGGAAATAAAAAGTTTGCCATACCAACTAGGGGTTTAAGAAGACAAAATGTAAACACTAGGACATTTTATTGGAAATGTTTTAGTCCTGGGACCTTGGTCACCCAAGTGTACATTTGGATAGGAAAGCATAAATAGTCAGGAAGGCCCCAGACTAGCAGCATGGTTTAGGTTTAGTGGAGAATCACCCGACTGCTGTATCTGGTGTTCAGAATGAAGCCTGTTCAATTATGTGTGCAAGAGTAATGGCAATATTGTAACTTCATTTTTTTTGTGGTGGTGATGATGTTTCTTACAACAATCAGATAGGCTTCTGAACACTGGCATCTGCTGAGATATAGCTTTGTGCACCTCCCAAACTCATCAGGTGTGTGTGTTTTTTGTGGACCATGAATAATTAGTTTTGTCATCCCTGTTGCATGCACATTAGTATTTATTTTAGTGGACAAATTTCTACCTGTTTCTCCTGCATACCTCTTTCCATAGTGACCACACAAGATGACAGACTCCCAGCAGTGGAACCTGACTGGCAAGTAGTGTGCCACTCCTGGCGAGTTCCTTGATGGATGTGGAAACCACACCTAGTGGGGGCTGCATGTTTTGTATTGCTAGTCACATTACTGAAGGGAGGATTATGTTCATCTTGGTGATTTGTTCCTGGTGTGTGATATGGTCTACAGAACATACATACTCATGTTGGGGATTTCAGTTGATTGTCAGGGAGCCAAATTCAGCAGACACTGAAGTTTGGAAGCCCTTCTAAGTGCTGTAATACAGTCGTATAAAAATAAGTTACATTGCCACTATACACATGATAAATGATAATTGAACAACTATTATCATATGTATGGAGGAGTGCTACACCCACCCATTTGGGGTCATAGAGCACCAAGGGAAATGGGAGGCATTCAGATTCAGTCCAAGGAAGGTGTAGCAGATCAAATTCCTTGCATCACAAGGATAATTGAACAAGCTTTGCCTCACCCATTACCATCATGGGGAGTGCTAAACCATAGGAATTATACAGTGCCTGTGGAGGAATGGAAGGCATTCAGGGAATTGGAGCACAGATCCAGTTCCCTTCCCCAATTACCAAATTATATTCATGGAGAATCCATTACTAGAAGTCAGGGACAGCAAGATGAAATTCAGGGATACTGAGAGTAGCATCACATAGTAGGAAAATAGTAACCTTCATATTCATGAAAACCTCGTATATCAGCCACTCTGTGCATCTAGTTTCTTTGGTTTGATTTTATTATTTTGCATCTGGAAAACTTACAGAAGAGTATAAAGAATTGAAATCTTAATTTACAAATTAAGAATCTAGAGGTAGGCAAACTATTGTTTGGATATTGACTACTGCTACTTATTATTCACAGGGAGAAATCAACGTGTGGACTGAAATAACCCGAGCTATACTGGGCCGCGCACTCCACACTATACCCTCACTAGCACAGGCTCTCCTTGACAAGCTAGTAGGGGAAATCAAATTCCTCAAGGACCAGACAAAGGTACTTTGGGAAAGGAAGCCACAGCTGTTCCTATGCCAAAATTGAATGCAGAAAATCACTGGAAAACTCTACAAATGAGGGTACAGGTATGCTATGTAGATAAACAACTGTTTCCATAGATACCTTAAGACACAACTTTACTTTTTTTCCCTCTCATTTGCCACTTCTTAATTATCTAAATACATGCACTCCCTAAACATTTTACCTTCATCACCTTGGTCTTTTCTATGTACACTTTTAATTTCCTTTAACTCACTCTGAGTAAAGGGAAATTAAAAGTGTACATAGAAAAGACCAAGGTGATGAGGGTAACAATGTTTAGCATCTGGCAGTTCCTACTTTGTATCAGTCATCTTTAATCCACACTTCTCCCCAACACCAGAACATTCACTTGTTATAAACCTTGCCAATGCATACTGACAATGCATCATTTATAACATTTCTGGTATATTTTTAAATGTTTATACAGTATTTATTATTATTTTTTTTTTATTAACACATCGGCCGATTCCCACCAAGGCAGGGTGGCCCGAAAAAAAAAACTTCATCATCATTCACTCCATCACTGTCTTGCCAGAGGGGTGCTTTACACTACAGTTATAAAACTGCAACATTAACACCCTCCTTCAGAGTGCAGACACTGTACTTCCCATCTCCAGGACTCAAGTACGGCCTGCCGGTTTCCCTGAATCCCTTCATAAATGTTACTTTGCTCACACTCCAACAGCACGTCAAGTATTAAAAACCATTTGTCTCCATTCACTTCTATCAAATACGCTCACACATGCTTGCTGGAAGTCCAAGCCCCTCGCACACAAAACTTCCCTTACCCCTCCCTCCAACCCTTCCTAGGCCGACCCCTACCCATGCCTTCCTCCACTACAGATTTATACACTCGGTTATTCTATCTCGTTCCATTCTCTCTACATGTCCGAACCACCTCAACAACCCTCCTCAGCTCTCTGGATAATAGTTTTAGTAATCCCGCACTCCTCCTAATTTCCAAACTCCGAATTCTCTGCATTATATTCACACCACACATTAACCTCAGACATGACATCTCCACTGCCTCCAGCCTTCTCCTCGTTGCAACATTCATCACCCATGCTTCACACCCATATAAGAGTGTTGGTATAACTATACTCTCATACATTCCCTTCTTTACTTCCATGGACAAAGTTCTTTGTCTCCACAGACTCCGCAGTGCTCCACTCGCCCTTTTTCCCTCATCAATTCTATGATTTACCTCATCCTTCATAGACCCATCTGCTGACATGTCCACTCCCAAATATCTGAATACATTCACCTCCTCCATACTCTCTCCCTCCAATCTGATATCCAATCTTTCGTCACCTAATCTTTTTGTTATCCTCATCACCTTACTCTTTCCTATATTCACTTTCAATTTTCTTCTTTACACACCCTACCAAATTCATCCACCAACCTCTGCAACTTCTCTTCAGAATCCCCCAAAAAGCAGTGTCATCAGAAAAAAGCAACTGTGACAACTCCCACTTTGTTTTTTAATTTTTTATCTTTAACCCCACACCTCTTGCCAAGCCCCTCGATTCACTTCTTACAACCCCATCTATAAATATATTGAACAACCACGACATCACACATCCTTGTCTAAGGCCCACTTTTACTGGGAAATAGCCCCCTTTCCCCTTTTACACATTCTAACTTGAGCCTCACTATCCTCAAAAAAACTCTTCACTGCTTTCAGTAACCTACCTCCTATTCCATACACCTGCCACATTGCCCCCTATCCACCCTATCAAGCCTTTCCAAATCCATAAATGCCACAAAAACCTTTTTACTCCTTATCCAAATACTGTTCACCAATATGTTTCACTGTAAACACTTGGTCTACACACCCCCTCCCTTTTCCAAAAAGCCCCTTGTTCATCTGCTATCCTGCTTTCTGTCTTACTCTTAATTCTTTCAAATAATACCATACACTTTACCAGGTACAGTAGTGTACTTATATTGTAATAACAGAATGCACACTAATCAGAGAGCCCATCGTAAATCTGAGTCATCGGTAAACGAGTCATCGCTAAGTGAGGAGAGGATGTATTATAATAAAAAAAGAAGCGCTAAACCTACAAGGGACATACAGCACAGCAATTGGTTTAAAAAAAGAAATAAAAGCAAATAAGACGACAAGAAAGGTTTTGGTCCTGGGATCTTAATCAATTGTAATGGACTTTAATCACTTGTAATGTTGTAATGATGTTTCAAGCAATTTGAAACACCTATTATCCTAACATACATAGTGTAAGAATTAGAAAATTATCACAATTTGGAATTAAAAAAATGGTGGTATGTGCATTTATGTCAACGAGGAGTCACATCACCTGAGGAAATGGGAGGCAATCTAGTTTGATCCAAGGAAATATTACATTAGTTTTTTGAAAGTAGGGGATGGGGTCAAATCTTTTTTGGGTCATACACATCTGGGAAGCAATCGGGCTAGAAAGAAAACAGATCCAATTCCTTGCATAGAGGTTTGACCATCAAGGCACCTCCTTGAGGAAATTGCAAAAACCCATATGGGTCAGACCCTCTAGGGAGGTTCTTTGAGGCCTGTGAGGGGGTCTTAGTCCAAGAAATTGAACATAGCTTCCTTTTCTTGATCAAACCTGCTTGCCTCCCATTCCTCAGGTACTGTATGACTTATGGGGTTTTGCCCTTCCCATGAATGTAATATAATAAATGCATCAAAGCACTGCAAGACTGAGGGAAGCTATTGACAAAATAAACTAACCAGGAAAATTAAATTTGGCATCTATTTTCTGGTTGTATTAAAAAACATTAAACTTTCAATTCTTATTGGAGAAAAATTATACTGAGTTAATCCATTTTTTTCATTCAGCATTTTGGAGATAATGGAGTGCTACTTTTCCAAGTCATCCTACACTGGCTCCCTATCACAGCGAGTCATTTTTTCCCTCTCAATTTTACTTACACAGCAATCTTCAGTGCTCTGGATTTCCCGTAACTCAGGGGCCTCTGATTGCCCCCAATGGCTTCCACTTGGCATACAGGTAAGAAAAGATTGAATTTTTTTTTAAATAATTAGATACTGCCATGCAAACTCCGGGATAGCACCATTTCTCTGACAGACAGACCACCCTGACATTGAAAGCCCCTGCCAGTGAGCCAGCCCCAGTAGAATGTGAACCCACAAATAACTTGCCTTTTTAAATTTAAAATTTTGGAGCCATGCAAGATTACAGTGGACCCCAGGTTTTGTAAACTTCACTCCTGGTCGCCGCCCAACAACGAATTTCTCCTTTTAAAGGAAAAAAGTCACGAGGTTGCTATTTCAGTCCCCAAAATACACTTCCACAAGCACTAAATATTATACTTACATAATTGTACGTTCCGGTTTCCAAACTCTGGGTTTAGATTTTAGTTATGATTATAAGTTTAAGGAGGGTGCCTTGATCCCAGTAAAGGGGTTTCTTGATCCTGGGAATTGTACTGAATATCTAATTTTTCTTTGAAGCAGACTTGAGTGCTCCTTGCTTGGTGCCAAACCCCTATGGGGTTTTGCATTTCCCCAAAAAATAATCAGGGAAGAGCATTCAACCCATGGGGACACAGCACCCGGGGGTAGGTTAGTTCCAATTCCTTTATGAAGAGCTCACTGGCATCAAGGCATCTTTTTTGGAGAAAAAACAAGGCTTATTGTTTTAAAAACTGCTGGCACCATTCAAAGCCAATACTGTAAAAGAGCACATGTGGGTGATTTTAAGAAATATTGAAAAATAAAAAAATCCAATCCAAAGCCTACAGCATTTTTTTTTTTTTTTTCAAAATTCTCTAAAATTTGCAAAGACATGATAATCTAGGGATCCATTATTTCCCCACAATTGTGATAAAACCTTGTATATAAATTTTTCTTTGATGGGTGAATTAGGATAGGCATGAACAATTCTATATCATTACATTCATGGGAGGCTAAACCCATAGGGCTTGATTAAAAAAAAATTTGAGCACAGGTCCAATTCCTTAGATCAAGAGCTCCTCACCAGCATCAAGGAACCTCTCCTAGGGGGTAAACACTCCTATAATATGCTAAAATATTGTATTTAATAATTATTCTATTTTGTTTTTAATCAGACTAAAAAGAGAAAGTAGTACAATTTTACAATACTGAATGGGGAATGTGTTTTCTTTGGGTCAGTGCTTGGCGGGAGATAGTGGATGAGTAAAAAACCTGCATGCCAAACTTTCATTGAATGTTGTTAGCTTGGATTATGATAGCTAAAAAACATTTTGTAATGTGCAAAAAAAAAAAATTTCCTCAAGAGCCATCTCCCACAAAGTCAGGGTGACCTATATAAAAAAAATCATTCACACCATCATTCATTCAATCAGACTTGCATGAAGTGTGCTGGCATCACAAATACAATCATTTATTCAATCTGTTTTTGACAGTGTGCTGACATCATAATTCAGGTTACCTTCGTAATGCAACATCCCCACTCATCCTTCAGAGGTGGCAACCCCTTTTCA